>JACEFZ010008174.1:0-111002 GCA_014155875.1 Cepaea nemoralis
ATCTATCTATCTATCTATCTATCTAATCTATCTGCCTGCCTGCCTGCCTGCCTGCCGGCCGACCCACCCACCCACCGACCGACCCACCCACCCACCCAGTCAGCCAGCCAGCCAGCCAGCCATCCACCCACCCACCTACCTTTCTGCCTACCTACCTACCTACCTACCTACCTACCTGTCTGTCTGTCTGTCTGTCTGTCTGTCTGTCTGTCCGCGCTATTCAATATTGATAAAAGTTACTGGAAAAAGCGTCAGGATCATGTGTTGAATAAGGAAGAGGACTATTGGAGAAAGGATGGATTGAATTTTATGCAACCGAGAGCAATCATCAACCTACTGGAATCGTCCGACACAGATTAAGGTCTGAGCAGATCGCAGACCTTAATCTACGTACACACTTACTGGGATATTTTGCTCCAACTATTCAGACGAATTGCAGGCCCTAAACATTACAGCATCAGCATAAGCTGAAGAAACAAGAAGGAAATGAAAAATAAGGTAAGAAATATATTCCTTCTACTTTCCTGTTAATTTACAAATTATTTACCCCGTGCCTCTGTAAATTCTCTGTCTTTACTAATATTACACATTGCACCCCTCTCGGGAATCTCCGTGGTGAAGTGGTCAAGCCGTCTGACTCGGGCTCCGAAGGTTGTATGTTCGATTCTGGGCCGCGTCCTTCATTTCACGAGTGCATTTTTTCGGAGACTCCCAGAGTGTCGTCGCTGGAACTACGGAGTTCGTGCTTTGTGCGACGCTTTCCGCGCTGCGGAAAGAAACTGAGCCATATGGGATAAAAACCCGGTGCAATGCAGCCGACCCTGTCGATTTTAAGCTAGTTCTTTCATTGCACCCACTCCCATACGAATCCAGACACGCCTTTGTGTGTCATCAGAATTGACAGGTCTCCCATTACCGTAAAAATAACTTTGTTAACGAGAAATCACTAGTTGTTCAGCAAAACATCAAAGGAATGTCGCCGCTTTCAATGATGTAAGTTGTTTTTGGACCTATCAAAGACATATTCCTTGGGTGGGGGTAAATATAAGACGGCTGGAAAAATTTCATAACGATGCAACAGACAGTTTTCAAAATAATTGATCGTGAATGAAGGCAAACAAATGTGGACATACTATAGAGCTAGAATTCCATCACACAATGCCTGGGCATGGATTCAGTGAACATGTGTTGCCCATGCAATATGATTCCTCTCTCGGCCTTGTCTTGTTTTCTCTAGAGGAAAGGATAACCAGTACGTCTGGAACAAGGTAGGCTGCAGATGCTGGCGGCTCAGCATCAAACCTCCAAGAGCAGGAGGTGAGTAGCGACCAGGCCCTCACATCTGAGAGATTTGACTTAGAGACGTTCAGCCATATCTCTCAGCAGAGTGCCTCAAATCAAGTGTCTTCCTTGTAGAAGTAGACGTTATAGTTGTAGCTATAGTAAAGGTATCCCCACAGCAGAAACTGCCGTACCTGTGGCAGTAGTAGTGGCTTTAGTAGAGTAGTAGTAGTAGTAGTAGTAGTAGTAGTAGTAGTAGTAGTAGTAGTAGTAGTAGTAGTAGTAGTAGTAGTAGTAATAGTAGTAGTAGTAGTAGTAGTAATATTATTATTATTATTATTATTATTATTATTATTATTAGTAGTAGTAGTAGTAGTAGTTATAGTAGTAGTAGTAGTAGTAGTAGTAGTAGTAGTAGTAGTAGTAGTAGTAGTAGTAGTAGTAGTAGAAGTAGTAGTAGTAGTAGTAGTAGTAGTAGTAGTAGTAGTAGTAGTAGTAGTAGTAGTAGTAGTAGTAGTAGTAGTAGTAGTAGTAGTAGTATATTATTATTATTATTATTAGTAGTAGTAGTAGTATTAGTAGCAGTAGTAGTAGTAGAAGTAGTAGTAGTAGTAGTAGCAGCAGCAGCAGCAGCAGTAGTAGTAGTAGTAGTAGTAGTAGTAGTAGTAGTAGTAGTAGTAGTAGTAGTAGTAGTAGTAGTAGCTGTAGTAGTAGTAGTAGTAGTAGTAGTAGTAGTAGTAGTAGTAGTAGTAGTAGTAGTAGTAGTATTAGTAGTAGTAGGAGGAGGAGGAGCAGTAGTAGTAGCAGCAATAGTAGTAGCATTCGTAATGGTAGTATCAGTGGCATTAGTAGTAGTAGTAGTAGTAGTAGTAGTAGTAGTAGTAGTAGTAGCAGTAGTAGTAGTAGTAGCAGTAGTAGTAGTAGTAGTAGTAGTAGTAGTAGTAGTAGTAGTTGGGTGTCTCCGTGGCGAAGTGGTCACGCCGTATGACTCGGACTCCGAAGGTTGTGAGTTCGATTCCGGGCCGCGTCCTTTGGTTCACGAGTGAAATTTTTCGGAGACTCCTGTGAGTCGTCGCTAGAGCTACGGAGTAGCTTTGTGCGATGCTTTCCACACTATGGAAAGAGACTGAGTCATATGGGATGAAACCCGGTGCAATGAAGTCGACTATGTCGACTTTTAAGCGACTTTATTGTAGTAGTAGTAGTAGTAGTAGTAGTAGTAGTAGTAGTAGTAGTAGTAGTAGTAGTAGTAGTAGTAGTAGTAGTAGTAGTAATAGTAGTAGTAGCAACAGCGCATGCCTTTCAATAATATTAATTGTCTTAATCGTTGTATTTAATTGACAAAGGAGAAAATGATTGCAGATAAAGCACACAAACAGAGCGTGAGAGACGTAAGATGGTGAATAATGGTGGAAAAACATTTGCAGGGTGAATTGCCTTATCAGCCACACTCGCCATGGGTCGTTGTTATTGAGCCCTTTTGAAACACAATGTACCAAACTATCGTCTGTCAAGACGAAAAGGTGCTAATGGTTTATCGTGGTATAAGTAGTGGCATTATTGCTGGTAGCAATACTTTACCTATTAACATAACCAATTGATTTTGGGTAATTTACCTATAACTGTTCATTCCTCTTTTCACAAGATGAACTGGTAATTACTTGCAGAAATGTCTAAGCCAACGTATATTTACATGAGTGCCAGGGCCCGCGGAGAGTTGCCACGCCTGGTGGCTGCTGCCGGTGGCGTGGACTATGTTGACAAAAGAATTACATTTTCTGAGTGGCCTGGAGAATACAAAAGTAGTAAGTGCACGGGCTTGTCTTCTGCGTCTTCTGCGTTCTTCTTTCAGTGGGAAAGCGTTAAACCCAATTATACCCCTGTAAGGTTAGCTTGTCCAATGTCTGCTCTCATTTGTGTAAGGTTTGCTTCCTCTAGACCAGTGGTTCTCAACCAGTGGGGAGGAATTTTAGGGTTTCCGGGTGGTGGTTATGGTGGTGGTGGTGGTGGTGGGTGGGGGGGGGGGGGGGGGGGGGGGGGGGGGTTTAAAGATTATTTCACGATCGCGTTCCGATTACTTGATATTGTTTTACCCTCCCTACATTATTGTTCTGTACTTCTCGACCTTCTTAAATTTGTTTTATAACGTAAACAGACCAGCAAATCACTTTTCATGTAGACGTCTAAACTTGTTCTAGTATGTGTTATTAACTTTATCTTCCATCTTTACGTATACTGTGTATGGAAATTTTATAGGGAGGAAATATGAAAAGAGGAGGGGGGGGGGGTGACATTCTGTACACATGGTAAAGGCGTGCATGGGCCAAAAAAGGTTGAGAACCACTGCTCTAGACAGATTTCATCCAAGGCGGCGTGCTTTTTCTGTCTGTGGATAGGTTTTCCTTCGTAACAATGTTGCCAGGCTTACAGCCTTACAGCCTACTCTTTATGATAATTAGCTGCCGTGGGAATTGTAACGTGTACAACTTACGCATAGGGCCTCCTGCTTTTCTCCCATATCCGAGAAGGCTAGGAATCCAGTCCCACTACCCAAAAGTTCAGGAGAGCGCGTGCTATGACTGGGTACCTATGGCTTTTGAGAATATGTCGAGCCGAGTCTGGGATCGAACCCGGTACCCTCTGAGTCTGAGGTGGCTACCCTAACCTCTCAGTCACGGAGGACTGTCTGTGTATAGGTGAAGATGGGCTTTGTCTCTTTTTGTCAGGTCTGAGGATGTGTGTGTATCTGTGAAGATGGACTTTGTCTCTTTTTGTCAAATCTGGGGATGTGTGTGTATTTGTGAAGATGGACTTTGCCTCCTTTTGTCAAGTCTGGGGATGTTTGTGTATTTGTGAAGATGGATTTTGTCTCATTGTGTCAAGTCTGGGGATGTGTGCGTATTTGTGAAGATGGATTGTCACTGGTCAAATTGTTCCTGTTATTATTCATGATACATTATTTTCTTGACCGTTTTCTTCTTCGTTCATCTGTCATTGTCAAACTGTCATTTACTGCCAATATAGTATATTGTAGTGTATGGCATGGGGGTCTTGAGCCTCAGGAATTAAGACCGCCTGGCTGATGCAGTCGCCGCAAACTGTGTAGGTTAGGGTTTTCTTTTTTCCCCCGACAGAAAAAAACTCCACACCTTACCGAGCATTCGAACCCGAGTTTCCCGATTGATCTAGCCAATCGGCCAGCCGCTCCTCTTCGTTCATCATCTACCTTTAATCCCCTAATGGAGAATGTGTCCTCAGTCACGTCACACCAAGCTATCATATATACCCCTTGCCACCACGTGTAGTTCTGTCCAGGTCCTTTCCATATTATATGTCGCTGTCCACCAGAGTCCCTGTCTACCATAATTTTCACAGGCATGAGCCAGAAATATTCACTATCTTCCTTTGTATCCCCTCTTTCTCATATCTGCACAGTGGCGAACTGGCTAGCGTGCCAGCTTGCCCGATGGCAAGTGGGTCTTGTGGGCCTCTGGTGAAGTGGACTGTGTGGACCCCTGGTGAAGTGGGCTATGTGGACCCCTGGTGAAGAGAGCTGTGTGGACCCCTGGTAAAGTGGGCTGTGTGGGCCCATGGTGAAGTGGGCTGTGTGGACCCCTGGTGAAGTGGGCTGTGTGGACCCCTGGTGAAGTGGGATGTGTGGGCCCCTGGTGAATTAGGCTGTGTGGGCCCCTGGTGAAATGGGCTGTGTGAGCCCATGGTGAAGTGGGCTCCCTTAAACACCATGCAATGCGGCAGATGTCCATGTCCTTTCAGTAGCTTTGTCTTCTGGCTATCATGATTGTAAGACCCCGTCCGTTAATGCATGTTTGTGTGTGAGTGTGTGTATGTGTGTACGTGCGTGCGTGCGTGTGGTTGAGAAAGAGCGCGAATTTTCATGTGTGTACCTCCACATTCAAACAACCTGGAGTCGCGGTAGCCTAGTGGCTAGACGTTTGCCTGCAGGCCAGGTGGTCATTGGTTCGAATTCGCATTGACACGGATGTTGACAATTGACCTGGCTCCCAGGTATGGCAGGCTTTAAATGGGTAGCAATAAATGCCACATTGGGAAGTAAATGCCACATTCGTGATATTGACCCCCATCATCCCTGGAGTTCTGATTTGTCTAGAACCAAATATGCGTTTCGAATCATTTGCCGACTACGCCTTAAGGGGTAAAGAGTCCTTTACTTACTTGATTTAGTCAGTCAGCTGTGAACTACTAGAAACTGTTATATCACTTCATCTGTCAATGACATCACGGTGCAAATGGCCATCCATCCATCATGTGCCATGCCGGTAAGCGTGGGCGGTCATGTTTTGCCATCTCACGCGATCACCAGAGTCGTGGATCAGCTCCGTGTTCCGGTCTCGACCATGCCACGTGGCCAAGCCATCCAGGTATTTGCTTCTAGGTCTTCCTCTTGGTCTCTTCCCTTCGATCTTACCAGTTGTCACCAAGTTCTCCAAGTCATTTCTTCTCATAACATGCCCAAAATATTTTGACTGCCTACGTCTAATGTCTCTAATTTGAAGGACTTGTTCATTGGTCTTTCTGGCTGTTCATGATATTCTTTGCAAATGACGGCACCCATGAATTGAGTATTTTTCAAGTAACATAGATACAGTTTTCGCGATGAAGGGTTGATTTGCCAACGTTCAATTTTTACATTTCTGATACATCAATGTGTGGATGTTTGCGTTTGGAATCTGGAACGTGTATAATCGGCCTTACTGGCCTGTTCTCTTGTACATGTATGTATTTATATTGCGTTGCAATCGAGGATAGCCTGTTTTCGTCACGTTACTAATGGCGGCACCCATCAATTTGAAATTCCCAAGTAAAGTTTATAGATTTTGCAATTCTTATAAAAGGAAAATACCTCAAAATTTTATGAGGTGATCTGTTCATATTTCTCAATCGATTGTCTGTGCATTCTCATCTCATAGTTATTGTGGCTATGCTGGTTTAAGGATTCTCCATTGGTTTATGCCTCAAATAAGGCTACAACTTCCTCTTACAGCATTCTTACATTTTCTCTCTATTCAGACGTGGTTCCCCTCGTCTCTATTTAATGCACCCTACTCGATTCTTTATGAGCACGCTATGTCAATGTTGTGGTCATGGTTCGAATATACTTCATGTATGTTATAGTCCCCCTTACCTCATCTTATGTCGGACCATGAGTTGTTTCCCTTTGTGAGCACACCTCGCTTACTGTTATGGAGAGTTGTTATTAATCTCTTTGGTTGGCATCACCCTGTTGGTATATTCCTTCTGGTTACCATACTCTGATGTTAATTCTATATCACTATTGCTAAGCGTCATTCGTCGGGCTATCCAGCATACGCGAAGGCAAGTTTGATAACAATCGCGCACTGGGATTGCCAGGCGTTGATTCTCAGCATTACAACTTATTCTATTCGCCACTATACTTACGCTCATATGTACATATCACATTATAACAATACAAAGTATTATAATAATAAAATTAGACATTAGAGGTCATACAGTTAATACATATACAATAAAATATACATCATTGATGCCTTTATGCACACATAGGATACCGTTCTTGTCCTGTGGAAGTTATGCACACGTAATTAAATCACTCGTGTTCAATGTTCGTTTCCGTGCTGAAATGTTTGGCATGTCTTCTCTCGCATACGATTATTGACGTCTTCTGTATACCATGATATTGACTTTCCTTCTGTATAGTGCTTAAGACTGTTCACCAAGTTTGGCCAATTTGTAAGTTCATTTTGTAAAATTGCTGGAATTCACACGTATAAAACACGAATTAATTTTGAGTTCGGTGGCCTTAATTTTGAGTGTGGCCATGGTGCGTCTGTCTGTGACTGTCTTTGCCATAGTTTGTAGGTTGGCATCTGGTTCATTAAACTGATCATCGGAAATGAATGTCTGTACTTGTGGAGCTGTCGTCGTTGTTCGTCGATTTCAAAAGGTAGATTCTGTAGATACTCGTTTGAAAACAAAGTCAATATGGGTATATCTTACTGTTTTATACCTGAAATCACACGTTGAGTCTTACTGTTTTGTTGAAAGACCGTTTATGTTGGTCTGTACAATGGAGTGTGCTAGTATCATAGCGCTGGAGTCGTAAGCAGACAAGGCAACTCTGGAGTTACTGGATCTAAGGATATAAAAGTGGGTTACGGTTAGAATTTTCCGAAGGGTGGGGATGTTCAAATTTTCATGTTGAGATCATTTTGAGTGCTATCTCCAAACCTGCACTCGTACATGTGTGTATACATTCAATAGTTCAAACAATAATAATACACCATGTATAGTTTTGAAAATGTAATCGTGCATGTTTGTATGCTTTTCTGCAATTTGTGTCTATTTTCCAAAATATGTAGGGTAATTTGTTGCTGATTTTTGTCAGTAATTCCACCGACTGGAGATTTACATTGTTCAGCATAAGTATGTGTCTGAGTTGATTTGACATAGTGTTTAGCAGTGGTAACAACAAACTTTGGTTCAACAGTAATGATATAAGTAACAAAGTTTGCTGGCTTGTCATGAGTAATATCATCTGTGTTGCGTCATGATAATGTGGAAATAAAACTGTCTGTGAAGACATTTGTTTTGTATTTACAATGAGTAGTGCAAGTATAACCATCCACTGTGTGCACTTGGTTATGTGTGTAGTTAATAGGGAGTACATGGAGTATAGTATGTCACATAATGATTTGCTATCTTCCCTCACTGTTGTGAACTGTTTGTTTCCTGCACCTTTCTTATTGTGATGATACACACCAGTTTCTGTTTTTTCTTGTTTTGAGATGGTATGGTGTGGTACTTTGTTCTTTTCATCATGTTGTTGTATGATGAGTGGTGTAGTTAAGGCAGTACTTGTTGTGGTGTTAACTTTTTTCCCTGTGTGAGTTTTGGACTCTGTGTAGTCTGTCACATTTAATACATTTCCAATTAATAAATCACAACATGGATTGTCTAATAAAGCACAAGTTACTCTGCCTGATAGGAAAGGTGATTTTATATTGGCCCATGCCATGGGATATTTCTCTACTGTCCCTGAAACAGTTTTGCAATAGATGTACTCATCTAGGTAGTCTTTAGGATCAGCTAGGGTCTTCCGAAGACCGATAAGACAGGACCCTGTGTCGCGTACACATGTGCATACTGTGTCATTGATGTAACCTTCATGGAATGTTAGTTTTCCTAACGACAGTCTTGAGGTTTTGTTCATTTCCTCACCTTCTTGTTGAGTATTGGCCTCTTTACATAAGGAATGAGGTTGAGTGATGTTAACAACATTATTAAAATATGGTACAAAGTCTGATGGGTAAAACTCAGTTTGTTCTGACTTTGCAGTGTTTGGTCTTGTTTTCGTCTCTGTGATGTTTACTTTTGCTACGTTCTTTGCTGAACTGTCTGTTGTAATGTTTATGGCTGCATTTGCTTTTGCTATCTGTATTCTTTTTACACCTTCACATTCAAAACGTCTGTGGCCATAAGCAAGGCAAAAATGACATTTTGTTCTATATTTCCTTTGATTTACCTTCCCCAGTTTTTGTGCTATTATAGTATTTAGGTATTCTTGATAAGTGGGATTCTTATCGCATATTCCATTTTCTGTATGTGGAGTGCTACAATGTTTGCACAGTACTGGTTTTGTTTTCTGTGGTTTGTTTTGACAATCTGTGGCTGCAGATGCCGTTGCTTTCACAGTACTTTTCTGTTGAGTGTTCTTAACCAGGTTTATACTTTGGTTGTAGTATTGGCGGCATTTTTCTAGTAAGTTTTTGATAGGCTCTTTCTTATGTTCTTCTAAATATTTTCCGCATTCTGCTGGGAGTGTTGCTTTTAGTTTTTCTATAAGCAAGAAATTTATTACTCCTTGATTGTCATCTGAATGTTTAATTACCAATATTAGTTTTTTGAAAGATTCTTCTAATTCACTTATATACTGGGTGAATGACTTGTCTGTGGCTGGTTTCACATGTTGTATTTCTACGTTTAGAGTCTCACAAGAGGTTGGATAGTGTTTTAATATGTTTGTTTTATGATATTCATAGTTTTTACTTGACATATCTGGTATGAACTCTTGTAGTTTTTTATTTTTCATTGGTACGTATGTGTTGTACCATGCATACCAACACTCTTTTGGGATTTTGTAGTCTTGCATTTTCTTTTCAAATTTCTGTAGCCAATCACGTATTAACTCAGGTTGTCTATTACAATTTGCTTTGTCTTGTGCATGTGTACCCTCGAAAACGTCATGCAAATTCCTGTGATGCTTTGTGCCCCACAACTGTAATTTGTATTCATCCTCCCACATTTTCTGTTAATTAATATTTAACTCTAGAAATGATGATATTTATTCAAGCAAATCGGAGAATGCAGATTTGGGTAATTAGCAATCAAAATTAATCAACTTATCTTTCTCTGCTGACTACTCGAACGCTTGATGTACAGGAACGTGATTCTCGTGTTGGTTACCGCTGACCTGGTCTGGTTACGTCGGTCGCTTTGTAGAATTGAAACCTGCTGTGGAAAGAAATGATGTTATTTTCGTTCTGACTCTATTAACACATCTTTACTTTACAATTTCTAATATATATTATGGAATAGGTCTTCTTCTTCTTTACAAAAGTAGCGTTCTTTTGTGCGTTCTACATGAGCATGTGGTTCATGTGTACTTCTGACACCATTATACCTGTCAGAGTCCTACTTAGTAGCTCTGTCTAGCTCGCTGGACTTTGACAGGCAAATTACAACATCTACAACACATCTACTAAGAACACATGAATGCAATCGGAAACTGGCAGGAGCTATCTCCTGAACAATCATTTGTTACAATATATATTACAGGCTGACAACATAGTCGCACTTCACGCTCAAACAATCGTTCACCACCCACAGCCACGCGCTAGCTCACAATGGCGATCTTTACACTGTCGCCCGCATGATCATTCACAATCGCAACTTCACATCATCCCGCACATATCACAGTTAGTACATTCCTCGAATATCACTACACAACGTTCATCTCCATGTATCCGTCACAACCACTATCGTTCTATCGTTCTAGCGTTCTCTAGATCTCCACACATCCGTCTCTATTCGCTGCCTCACACACACTGCCTCTCTCCTGGTTGACCTTCCCACATCACGTGGCTCTATTCACGGGATTCTTGCCTGACCGTCCGCTAGCCAAGCCGTGGCGTCTCTTACTGCCCTTTACCTCAGTCATGCTTACTCTGACTCTCGCTTACATACCGGCGCTTACATTCTTCCTTACACATGTCATATAAGACCATGACACGTATGATGTTTGCAAAAGACTCATCTCAACAAAAATATAGCCTTCAAAATCAGAGGCTGCCCGTGTTACCGTTCTGACCGAAAGGACAGGCGAAAGGGTGGGAGACTGACCCTTGTTAAAAATAACATCACTGCTCCCCAAATTGAAGTTTACATGGAAAGGGCTGAGTATCAGACACTTAAACTTAAGACAGGCAATACAGACCTACATCTGATCAATTAATACTGTCCAAGTGACCGCCCACAGGCACTGGACACACTTACCATTAAAAGGAAAAATGATTGTGTGTGTAGCGGGATCTTCAGAAGTGGAGAAAAGAATCCTCACATCAAAGTAGAAGACAAAGACTAACCCTTAAGAAAGTCTATCCACTGTAGGAAAAGAAGACCGTTTTGGCTCGTAGATTAGGAGTATGGGTTTTTGGCCCAGGAAATGTCAACTTTCCTAACAATGGCACAGGCACCAGAAAGTAAAACTTGAAGCTGAACAATTGGGAAAAGACAGCAGGTTTAGTTATCTGGGCTACTATTACCTGTGATAGAATTACAGCCCCAAGGGAATTATCATAACTCAAGAAATGAATTCTCACTCTAAATAATCAAACATCAATCTTACATTTGCTTACATTAACTGTATGCTAATAAATAGAAAAGTCTAAGAGCAATTTGTAAAGTTACTCAAAATAAAAGTGTAAAGTTTATTTGATGCTGTTGACTCTGAAAGAGAATTGGCAATGCTCTTTGTGTGTCAGAATTGCCTAGATCTTCTTCTGTATTTTTCTTTTCTAGTGCCCGACCTTAATCTTTGTCCTAATGAAGGCTTAAGCGGTCAGTGAATTTTGGCAAGGTTGGCGAAAGGCACTTATCTTAGTGCTGCATGGAGCCAGACTCTGCTCTGCTTCTGCCTAGTGGTCAGCTACTGACTCGCTCTTCTCGTCAATAGCTCGGTGATGAAAGCGTGGTGGTGCAGTAGCAACTCTGGTAGCCTCTCAAGCCTACCAATGACTTGTCGTGCTATACAGTTTTTGAACCTTAATTAATTATATTAGTAGCGGCTAAAAGGGAGTAGATGTTTTCTCTCCCAGGCCGTAAAATGAAATGCACAAATGTCTGCTGAGGATGCGCGGGCGCACGTCTCCTGCGTGCTCTCATTGGTCGGCTTCTGCCGTTTCATTGGTCAACCTTTGACCCCTACTGCCAAGCTCCTGTCTATACCATGACTAAGCAATCTTGGCCGGTTTAAGATACACATTTTACACCACCAAATAATTTCCTGACAGGCATTCATAAACATAGTTATAAAATTAATATTAAAAGTAGGCAACATTTATAATTCCATCCATACTCCTCGACTGTTTGCATAAGCAAAGGAATGGGTGTTTCAAGTGCACCACGACATATGACCCCCGATTGAAAAAAAAGTACGAGAAGCGAACTCTTTAGACCACTTGAACAGCCTTCTCATTTGCTAGATTTGGTTACATATGGTGGTGACTTATTCAGATTCCTCCTCCGTTGAAAGATGTCTGCTTAAGAATCAGCTTCGTTCTGAAGACATCTCCTGAAATATCTTCTCGCCTGATGCCTTTTCCATGGAGCCTTCCTCCTGGAACGGTGTCTTTGTCGAAGCAGGTCCCAATTTGTAGTTGAGAGTGGCCCTGGTTCTCAACACTATTACCTTCTCTCGGTCCTGTCTCTCCTGAGACTCTGGTGTCGGGGAATCCCAGCTTTGCATAGCCTCTCTCCTATAGGACGTCTCCTCGGTCGGATAGAGTTCTGCTTCGCTGACCTCGTCTCTGTCGGGTTATTCCTTCCATCTGGATGGCCCTCCCCCTATTCCCTTACTAGACACATGTAAACTCATAATATGAACCGGTGGATCCGAGGTTGTAGGAACGTCAAGCTGTTAGTGGTCATTATTTCTTGTTTCCCCTCTCCTGTACCGTAACTTGTTCCTTCTATAGAATTGTCCTCCCCTTGGAGGATTATGTGCTTTTGGCACTTTGCTGTGGCATCATCTGGGGATTGTGCAGCCCTAAATTCTTGAGGTACAGAATTTATATAAGGAGCAGGCTCACCCGATTCTGTGGCCTGATTCCGAGTCTTCCTAGCAGGTGCTTCAGGGTCCCCTAAGCAGACATATTTACTTCCCAGCATGAATTCATACATGGGGTCTGACATCACCGCTGCCCAAATTGTCCCTGTGACATACTTTGAAGTCAATTCCACTCTTGCAATAGGCAATATCATTGATTCCGAGCTCATTGTAGCTCCTTTCACCTCAATGGTTTGGTTGGTCAGCTGTCCAGGTTGTACCAAATGAGCAGCTATGACGCTGTCATAATTAAGTCCTGAATCATATAAGCAGTCATCTTGCCTTCCATTGACCATTAACGTCTCGACAACTGGAGGCCTGTAACTCTGTCTTCTCCTTTAGTGAGCGTTAACTACTGTAGTCAAACATGCGGCATGGAAAGGTTGCGGTTTGCATCTGCAGGCACTGGTATAGTGATTATTCGTCCTGCAGAAAGTGCAAAATGGCTTCTTCCAGTCTGCTGCTGGCACTTTAGAATTATGAGACAACTGACTGGTATTATTATTATTACCCTGACAAGGTGGTCCAGCAGTTTGGCCACTGCTGTTCTTAAAATTAAAGTTCAGGCTAAAACTCTGATCTGGTAGCTTTTCGCTTGAGGAGCATGGTTTACTTTAGTGGAGCCCGCCTCTCCATGGGCTGTGAGGTAACGTTCGGCAATGTTGATTATATCATCTAGTCGTGTGCCGCCGTTCTCTGTCACAACCGTCTGCATAGCTTTCGACATGGTTTATCTAATCCGTTTCGCAAGGATTAACTCATTCAACCCCTCATAAGTTTGCTCGTTCTCACTGAGACCGATCCATTACAAGTACACTTGTAATCTGGAAGCGAGTTGTGCGTAAGATTCCCCTTGTAACCGTTTGGCGTTCCGGAATTTGATCCTGTAAGCGGTTGATGTTAACTCATACCTTTTTAGGAGCGCACTTTTCAAAGAATCAAAGTTCCGTTCATGGCCTGGAGGTAGTTTTGCAAATATCTCATAAGCGGCCCCCCTCAGCCTTGTGACATTTTGAGATTAACTGGTCCTTTTGGAAGTCCAAATGCTTCAGCCATCAAAGTAAACCGATCAATCCAGTTGTCCAGCTGGTCTGTTTTCTCATCAAAGGGCAGCAGTGGGAAACTCATGGCTCCCACAGAGATATTCTGGCTTGATGCAGTATCTGTGCTGTGAGTTGGGGAAGTTGAACCGCTGAATCTAGAAGTATCTTGACTTTGTAATTCCAGTCTCCTCATTTCCAGTTCATGTTGTCTTTTCTCCCTCTCTTCAGTCAGTTTCATCTCCTTCTCCATTTCTGCCATTCGCATTCTCTCCCTTGATTCTATTTCTGCCATTTTGATTCTTTCTTCTCTTTCTCTGTCATTTCTCTCCTTGGCTATCTCTCTCTTTTCCTTCCTCCACTCTCTTTCCGCATCATCAATATACCTTTTTAGCTCCTCTCCAGAGTAACCTATCTGAGTACCCTTCTCCCTCCACTCAGCCATAGTGGGTTGTCTTTCATCTGACATGGTGAAGAATTATCTCAAATAGTATTGCACTGCACTTGATTATGTTACGCTTCACTTAAGTTTGTCACTAATTCCCCACAACTTACTATTCAATAATGTCATATATTAATTACTTAGAATACTTAATATGACAAACACACAAAACCAATCCTTTGCCGTTTCCACTTTGACCTTCGCCTTTTAGTTTGCTTTTATGTTATGTTGTGTATTGTGGTGTAAATACTACTCTGATTGTATTCTCTATCACTAATAAATCGATCACTAAATAAAAGGAACTTATTTACCATGTGACACAATGATTATTAGTAGAGTTACTGAGCATAACACAATATCTATACCAACAATAGCACTGACAAGACCTACTGTGATCTAACAGACTTCCAACTATCCGCATATCTATACAGAGTAACTGAAGATGTTATCACCTCCGAATCAGTGATACTAATATATAGTATTAGCTCCATGACTGAGTTAACAATATGTAAGATTGGTTAAGAACTATATATATCCCGCGGACGAGCAAACCACTTTGTAGCGGGGTCTTCAGAATTGGAGAGGAGGATCTTCACACCAAAGTAGAAGACAAAGACTAACCCTTAAGAAAGTATACCCACCGTAGGAAAAGAAGACCGTGTTGGCTCGTAGATTAGGAGTATGGGGTTCTGGCCCAGGAAATGTCAACTTTCCTAACAATGGCACAGGCACCAGAAAGTACAACTTGAAGCTGAACAATTGGGAAAAGACAGCAGGTTTAGTTATCTGGGCTACTGTTACCTGTGATAGAATTACAGCCCCCAGAGAATTATCATAACTCAAGAAATGAATTCTCACTCTAAATAATCAAACATCAATCTTACATTTGCTTACATAATAAATAGAAAAGTCTAAGAGCAATTTGTAAAGTTGCTCAAAATAAAAGTGTAAAGTTTATTTGATGCTGTTGACTCTGAAAGAGAATTGGCAATGCTCTTTGTGTGTCAGAATTGCCTAGATCTTCTTCTGTATTTTTCTTTTCAAGTGCCCGACCTAAATCTTGGTCCTAATGAAGGCTCAAGCGGTCAGTGAGTTTTGGCAAGGTTGGCGACAGGCACTTATCTTAGTGCTGCATGGGGCCAGACTCTACTCTGCTTCTGCCTAGTGGTCAGCCACTCACTGGCTCTTCTCGTTAATAGCTCGGTGATGAAAGCGTGGTGGTGCAGTAGCAACTCTGGTAGCCTCACAAGCCTACCAATGACTTGTCGTGCTATACAGTTTTTGGGCCTTAATTAATTAATATTAGTTTCGACAAAAAGGGAGTAGATGTTTTCTCTCCCAGGCCGTAAAATGAAATGCACAAATGTCTGCTGAGGATGCGCGGGCGCGCGTCTCCTACGTGCTCTCATTAGTCGGCTTCTGCCGTTTCATTGGTCAACCTTTGACCCATACTGCAAAGCTCCTGTCTATACCATGACTAAGCGATCTTGGCTGGTGTTTTACACCCCCAAATAATTTCCTGACAGGCATTCACAAAAATATTTATAAAATAAATATTAAAAGTAGGCAACATTTATAATGCCATTCATACTCCTCGACTGTTTGCATAAGCAAAGGGATGTGTGTTTCAAGTGCACCATGACAGTGTGTGGCGATTTCAGCAGTCAATCGCCGAGCTTGGGCTATGATCATATGGACCATAGATTAGAGAGACTGAAAGACTGGCAGGATGAGAGTAGATTCATCTTGATTAACAAGCCGTCTGACCCACATACCTTCTAATCGAGATCATAGCACACTAAAACTACTCCTGACCTTGCTTTTCATTCACCAGACCTGGAGTGGAACATTAAACGACGTGTTGGGAAACAGCTTGGTGGTAGTGACCATCGTCCAGTCTTTCTAACTGTAGAAAATGAGCTTGTAAGTGAAAGCAGCACCCTCTCGAGGTGGAACTGGGCAGTGTACAAGCATCGCACCAGCATACTGGTTAGAAACCTGAATACTGAGAAAGGCATAAATAAAGTAGTTGAAGAGCTTGGGAAATGCATACTACAGGCAGCACGAGAAACAGTACCAAGAGGAGCCCGTAAACATTAAAAACCCTACTGTAGTAGTGAACTGGAACAGTTGCAGAATGATGTGGAAGTGTGCAGAAGGCAAGCAGAAGCTAACCCCTGCCAAGAGCACCACAATAAATGCCAGCACCCAAAAATCTAAATTTCAATGGGCCAAGCTGCAGGCTAGACGGAAAAGCTGGCAGGAGAAAACAGAGTCTCTGAACTTTGAAAGAGTCACAAGGAAGTTGTGGAAGCTAATAAAACAACTAACCGATGAGGGCACAGGGAGAAACTCAACAATTGCACTACATAAAGACGGAAACATCTTAACAGGAAAGCAAGCAGCTGACCATTTTGCGGATTCATTCGCACAAGATAACAATATCAAAATTAGTCCAGAGAAACAACAAGAGATTCCAGAGAAATGGCAACATGCAGGACAGAATGAATACTACATGAGGTTCTGGAGGCACCTATCATAATCAGTAAACTGGAGGTAGCCATATCAAAACTGAAAATGAGAAAGTCACCAGGAGCTGATGTTATCTCCAGTGAAATGATAAAGAACCCAGTAACAGAGGCCACAGTAAAGCTGTTGCTGATCTTCAATAACAGCTGGACCTTAGGCAGTGTTCCACAAGCCTGGAGAGAAGCAATAATGATCAATCAATCAATCAATCATGTGCCATGCCGGAAAGCGTGGGCGGTCATGATTCGCCATTTCACTCGATCACCAGAGTCGTGGATCAGCTCAGTGTTCCTGTCTCGTCCATGCCATGTGGCCAAGCCATCCAGGTATTTTCCTCTGGGTCTTCCTCTTGGTCTGTTCCCTTCGATCTTGCCAGCTGTCACTAAGTTCTCCAGTCCATTTCTTCTCATAACATGTCCAAAAAATTTTGACTGTCTACGTCTAATTTCTCTAATCAATCTACGATTTTCATTTGTCTCTTGTAGTACTTGGTCATTGGTTTTTCTATCTGTCCATGATATTCTTTGCATTTTCCTCAGAAACCACATTTCTGCAGCCATCAGATGTTTTTCAGCTTGACTGCACATTGTCCAAGTTTCACATCCATACAAAAGAACAGGCTCTATGTATCCCCTCAACACTCTTTTTCTCGTTTCAATTGACATCATTTTATTGGTCAGAATGTTTTTCATCTTGCTAAAGGCTACTTTCGCAATGGCGATTCTTGTTCTAATCTCTTCAAGGCATCTGCCATCAGATGTTATGACTGTTCCGAGATAATTGAACCGATTCACTTGTTGAAGAATATTCCCATTTACTTGTATATTACATTGTGGTGCTTCGTTCTTCCTAGTGACGACCATAACCTGTGTCTTCCTACAATTTAATTCCAACCCCAGCTGCTCACTGTGTACAACAACATCGTCTACTAATTGTTGCAGATCCTGTGCATTGTCTGCAATCAATACTGTATGAATACTGTATGCAATAATGATACCCCTCCTAAAATAAGGGAAAGATAGTTCCATTGCCTCCAGCTACAGACCAATTAGCCTCACCAAATGGCTCTGCAAAACAATGGAGTGCATCATCAATCACAGAATGCTGTGGTACATTGAAAGTGAAAACATCCTTGTGCCACAGCAGTCTGGTTTTAGGCAGTGCTATTCTACGGAAGATCAGACAACCTACCTCTCTCGAGAAATAGAGGATAAATTCCGAGAGACGACGCTGTGATTGCGGCATGGATGGATCTGAAAAAACCCTTTGACAAAGTCTGGAAAGAAGGTCTGATGAATAAACTGAGAAACTGAGAGATTGCTACAAAGAGCTGATTTGTTGCATGGGCAAATAGATGGTGTGTCAGCATAAATACTGACAAGTGCAGCACCACTCTATTTACCCCTCTCTCCAAAACAAAAGGCATTGATCATCCAGATAAATTGAACATTCTTTGCTGTGAAGTTGGAACCGCGACTAACTAACTAACAAACTAACTAACTAAATTGAACATCCCTAAGAGAAGATAAAGAACCAACATATCTTGGAGTAACATTTGATGACAAGCTGACATGGAGAAAACAAATTATAAAAAAAGCAGCAGCTACACCCAGAAAGAAAATAGCCATCCTGAGAAAGCTCAGTGGAACCACCTGGGGAGCCAGTGGGAAAATACTTAGCAAAGTTTATCAACAGAGCATACGACCACACTTGGAATACGAGTCAACTGCGTGGGGTTCAGCATCAAAAACCACTCTACAAGCGCTGGACAAGGTGCAAAATCAAGCACTTAGAGTCACCAAAGGAGGGATGAGATCAACCCCTATAGTGGAAAATGGAGAAGATTGGGAGGATACAAGCACTGAGAGTACGCAGAGATACGAAAACGCTAATACAAGTAGAAAAGTTCCTCAGCTTGCCAGGCTACCCTATGAAAAACAGATTTGAAAACTTAGCTATAGGGCGGTTGAAAAGAAGCAGTTTTATCCACCAGGCCAAACGACTCTGCAGAGAAACCATCGATCTGCCCACAGTTGGTATCCCCCTGACAACTATTCCAGAGCGAACTCCATGGAACGATGAACATAGACTATCACTACAAATCCAGACAAAAGTGCGAGGAGTATTTGACAAGGAAGAACAGAACAGTGTACAGCGCAGAACAGCCACTCTCAGCTTCCTTGATGAAAAATACCCACAGGACCTCTGGATCCTAGTCTACACAGCACAGATGGGTCAACACAAAATGATGTTCGAAATGGAGGAGCGGGAGTGTACAAAGAATACCCAAATAATACTTGGGACACGGCCAAAGTTCCAACAGGAAAGTATTGTAATAACTATGATGCTGGAATTGATGCAATCAAGATAGCAACAGAGAAATTACTAACTACCAGCCAAGGTAAACAACCGGTGGTGTTATTGACAGATGCAAAATCAGTGCTCGGGGCGCTCCTGTCCGGGAAATTTCTAGTACTAAGAATACTACATACCATCTCACTGTGGAGTACCCGGAAGCGACGGAGCTGATCGATTGGCTAAGGAAGGAGCAAAAGATGAACAGCCTGATGTGCGCATTACATACCACCAAAAGAAAAGAATGATCAAATCAGTCAGAAAGCCACCAAAACCTGCTGAAGACGACTACCATGTTATGGACAGACTAGAACAAGTCATTATTCTGCGCCTCAGAACACGACACAATAGATTACGCAACCACATGTATACAAAATTCAAGATTGGTGAATCAGATATGTGCCCATGTGGATTGGCGTCGCAGACAGCAGAGCACATACTCCAAGACTGCCCAAAATACAACATATCTAGGCAAACCTTTTGGCCTAGAAAGACAACTGTGGATAATAAACTCTATGAACCGCTGAGTGAACTAAAAAAAACACAGTTCAATTCATACAGGAGACAACATTGCAGTTATAGACATATTTCAAGCGAACGAAAGAAGAAGAAGAATTCATACAGCTGCAGTGGCGTAAGGATATAAAGCGGGGTTGTGCATTGCCGTTTTTCAGACACAGATAGGAGACTATTATTGTCTGAAGCAGCTACACAAGATAAGAAGAGCTCTCGATACTGTACGCCAGTTTTTGACTGCCAGAGAACGTAAGGAACAAGAGGAATCTATTTAAAGATTTAAATATGGCCACTCAGTGTCCAAGATCTACAACAGGTAGCAGCGAACCGCCAAGCATGGAGAGACAGGACTTCTGCCCTATGCGCCGCCTTAGGCTCAAGAGGAAAGACTAACTAACTCAGTGAGAAATGTGAACGCTGTCTAAATCGCAGGATAGTAAACTAATCACAAATGAATGCTTCAGAATAGCTATGTTCGTCGCTACACGTAACAGAATTAGAATTATAGTGTTTATAATACCATAGATCCGCTTCATGTACTGCATTTATAGACAGAAACCAACTATAGTGCTGTATAAATCTGGTGAGGGTGACGTCCAGTCAGCTAGCGGTTTGTTCCCACGATCGAAGAATCTCTGATTCGTGAGCCAAAAGTAATAACCAGAAATAGAAGAAGAATCGCTGGCTGGGGAGCTTTGGGGGGGGGGGGGGGGGGGGGTTTGGAGAGAGAGAGAGAGAGGAGAGAGAGGAGAGAGTAGAGAGAGAGAGGAGAGAGAGAGAGAGAGAGAGTCGATACCAAGACCCAGAATTAGAAGAAGAATCTCTGGCTCACGAGCTAAAGGGAAGACCCAGAATTAAAAGAGGAATCTCTGGTTGGTGAGCTGGCAAGAGACCCAGAATTAGATGACGAATTTCTGGGTCATGAGCTAAACAGAATACCAGAATTAGAAGAAAAATCTATGGCTGGTGAACTAGGGGAGATCACGAATTAAAAGCATGTATTCTTTCAATGATATACTTCCCTGACACAATCTCAGGTTAATACAGACGATACATTTAGCTCAAGCTCGAAATCTTTAAATATGATCCACAATCCAATGTCCAAATGGGACATTAATAGGCAGATAGCGTGACGTGTAAATAATAGGATTAGCTATATATTACCTATTACGCTACTTCTTACATGCTTATTTTTGTGCTTATTATTATATCCTGATCAGTCGGTCATAAATGAACATCACAGTAAATGGGCAGATACTAGAACAAGTAACAAGTTTCTCTTATCTAGGACATATAATAACAGATGATGGCAGAAGTGAAATGGATATCAAAAAGAGAATAGGAATGGCCGAAAATGCTTTCAACGGCGTGAAATCTAGAGAGATTAATAAAGCGTTAAAAATGAGAATCGTCAAATGCTACGTATATTCAACGCTACTGTATGGCTCGGAAGCCTGGACATTGAACAATCAACTAGAAAGTCGCATAGAAGCCCTGGAAGATGTGGATATACAGACGAATAGGTTGTATTTCATGGAAACAAAAATAATCAAATGCAGAGGTCCTAGAAATACTGGGAATTGAAGAGATTGAAAAGAAATAAAGAGGAGACAAGTGAAATATTTTGGTCCACGTTAAAAGACATGATACTCTTATAAAAAACCATACTGGAAGGCAAGGTTAAGGGCAAGCGAGCAAGAGGTAGACAACGATACAAGTGGGAGGATAACATCAAGAGATGGACGAACATCAGCCTGACAGAATGTACAGTCAAGGCGAGAGACAGACAAGTGTTGGAGATCCATTGCAGCCCCTTCATTGCGGAGACGGCACCTGATTGATTGATTGATTGATCAGTCGTATTAATCTGGGTTAAGTACAGACATGCAAGTGTCTAGGTACACGGATAGCATCAGATATGAGATGTAGTACATGAGGAAAGAACATAATAGGAAAGGCAAAGAATGCGTATGATCAATTGCGGAGACGGCACCTGATTGATTGATTGATTGATTGATTGATTGATCAGTCGTATTAATCTGGGTTAAATACAGACATTCAAGTGTCTAGGTACACGGATAGCATCAGATATGAGATGTAGTACATGAGGAAAGAACATAATAGTAAAGGCAAAGAATGCATATGATCAAATGAAGAACATCAAATGCAATAAATCGCTGTTTCGTATAGCAAAGGATCTGCTACATTGTGATGGTTACGGCTCTAGAATCGACCTGACCTCTTCTCCGGGAATTTTGTCCGAGAAGATGAAAGGCAAAAGAAGAAAGAACGAACGAACTTTATTTTCAAAGGGTTAAGAATTGGGCACGCAGGCCATTGTAACATTCTGCCCTTCTATCACTCTCTTTCATATATTATTTCATTCACACATCATTCAAGGCTATCAGAGAACAGCAACAATATAAAAGATATGCATTATAAAGGCATGGGCAAAATGCGAACAACAATACTATACGACTTCGTAATATTAGCTAATGGTGTGACACTTGTTATAGCCATGTGGAATATACTGCCTACCAAAATGGGACTGGCTGTTATACTAAGTTTTTGTTATTATTATTATGTTGTATTATTGAGGGGGAAGATAATTGTCAACAACTCATGTGCCAGGCATCATCGGATTCTTCTCCCACACCATACAAGAAACTTGCAAGTCGTGTGCGAGGAAAATACATGGTACATTTTATTGCCGTTGGCTCGTTACAATTATATGACAGTCGCTATTAAACCCACAACACAAAGCCACAGAATTGCCTATCACTAAGTTTCCTAAACGCCTATGCTAATTCTCTATCTATTTGGTTACACAAAACTCCTATCAACTATTCTACGATCTGAACACTACAAGTCCTGTCTCCCGTCTGCCGATTCCCCTTGCGTGGTTACACACCACGCGGAGGGACCTTGAAGCGTACTTCGCCTTTGCGGGACTTGGTCATTGGTTTTTTCTATCTGTCCATGATATTCTTTGCATTTTCCTCAGAAACCACATTTCTGCAGCCGTCAGATGTTTTTCAGCTTGACTGCACATTGTCCAAGTTTCACATCCATACAAAAGAACAGGCTCTATGTATCCCCTCAACACTCTTTTTCTCGTTTCAATTGACATCATTTTATTGGTCAGAATGTTTTTCATCTTGCTAAAGGCTACTTTCGCAATGGCGATTCTTGTTCTAATCTCTTCAAGCATCTGCCATCAGATGTTATGACTGTTCCGAGATAATTGAACCGATTCCCTTATTGAAGAATATTCCCATTTACTTGTATATTACATTGTGGTGCTTCTTTCTTCCTAGTGACGACCATAACCTGTGTCTTCCTACAATTTAATTCCAACCCCAGCTGCTCACTGTGTACAACAACAGCGTCTACTAATTGTTGCAGATCTTGTGCATTGTCTGCAATCAATACTGTATCAATACTGTATGCAATAATGATACCCCTCCTAAAATAAGGGAAAATAGTTTTCCATTGCCTCCAGCTACAGACCCATTAGCCTCACCAAATGGCTCTGCAAAACAATGGAGTGCATCATCAATCACAGAATGCTGTGGTACATTGAAAGTGAAAACATCCTTGTGCCACAGCATTCTGGTTTTAGGCAGTGCTATTCTACGGAAGATCAGACAACCTACCTCTCTCGAGAAATAGAGGATAAATTCCGAGAGACGACGCTGTGATTGCGGCATGGATGGATCTAAAAAACCCTTTGACAAAGTCTGGAAAGAAGGTCTGATGAATAAACTGAGAAACTGAGAGATTGCTACAAAGAGCTGATTTGTTGCTGCATGGGCAAATAGATGGTGTGTCAGCATAAACACTGACAATGCAGCACCACTCTATTTACCCCTCTCTCCAAAACAAAAGGCATTGATCATCCAGATAATTGAACATTCTTTGCTGTGAAGTTGGAACCGCGACTAACTAACTAACAAACTAACTAACTAAATTGAACATCCCTAAGAGAAGATAAAGAACCACATATCTTGGAGTAACATTTGATGACAAGCTGACATGGAGAAACAAATAATAAAAAAAAGCAGCAGCTACACCCAGAAAGAAAAATAGCCATCCTGAGAAAGCTCAGTGGAACCACCTGGGGAGCCGAGTGGAAAATACTTAGCAAAGTTTATCAACAGAGCATACGACCACACCTGGAATACGAGTCAACTGCGTGGGGTTCAGCATCAAAAACCACTCTACAAGCGCTGGACAAGGTGCAAAATCAACGCACTTAGAGTCACCAAAGGATGGATGAGATCAACCCCTATAGTGAAAATGGAGAAGATTGGGAGGATACAAGCACTGAGAGTACGCAGAGATACGAAAACGCTAATACAAGTAGAAAAGTTCCTCAGCTTGCCAGGCTACCCTATGAAAAACAGATTTGAAAACTTAGCTATAGGGCGGTCGAAAAGAAGCAGTTTTATCCACCAGAGCCAAACGACTCTGCAGAGAAACCACCGATCTCCCACAGTTGGTATCCCCCTGACAACTATTCCAGAGCGAACTCCATGGAACGCTGAACATAGACTATCACTACAACTCCAGACAAAAGTGCGAGGAGTATTTGACAAGGAAGAACAGATCAGTGTATCCGCGCAGAACAGCCACTCTCAGCTTCCTTGATGAAAATACCCACAGGGACCTCTGGATCCTAGTCTACACAGATGGTCACACAAAATGATGTTCGAAATGGAGGAGCGGGAGTGTACAAAGAATACCCAAATAATACTTGGGACACGGCCAAAGTTCCAACAGGAAAGTATTGTAATAACTATGATGCTGGAATTGAGGCAATCAAGATAGCAACAGAGAAATTACTAACTACCAGCCAAGGTAAACAACCTGTGGTGTTATTGACCAGATGCAAAATCAGTGCTCGGGCGCTCCTGTCCGGGAAATTTCTAGTACTAAGAATACTACATACATCTCACTGTGGAGTACCCGGAAGCGACGGAGCTGATCGATGGCTAAGGAAGGAGCAAAAGATGAACAGCCTGATGTGCGCATTACATACCACCAAAAGAAAGAATGATCAATCAGTCAGAAAGCCACCAAACCTGCTGAAGACTACTACCATGTTATGGACAGACTAGAACAAGTCATTATTCTGCGCCTCAGAACACGACACAATAGATTACGCAACCACATGTATACAAAATTCAAGATTGGTGATCAGATATGTGCCCATGTGGATTGGCGTCGCAGACAGCAGAGCACATACTCCAAGACTGCCCAAAATACAACATATCTAGGCAAACCTTTTGGCCTAGAAAGACAACTGTGGATAATAAACTCTATGAACCGCTGAATGAACTAAAAAACACACAGTTCAATTCAACAGGAGACAACATTGCAGTTATAGACATATTTCCAGCGAACGAAAGAAGAAGAAGAATTCATACAGCTGCAGTGGCGTAAGGATATAAAGCGGGGTTGTGCATTGCCGTTTTTCAGACACAGATAGGAGACTATTATTGTCTGAAGCAGCTACACAAGATAAGAAAAGCTCTCGATACTGTACGCCAGTTTTTGACTGCCAGAGAACGTAAGGAACAGAGGAATCTATTTAAAGATTTAAATATGGCCACTCAGTGTCCAAGATCTACAACAGGTAGCAGCGAACCGCAAGCATGGAGAGACAGGACTTCTGCCCTATGCGCCGCCTTAGGCTCAAGAGGAAAGACTAACTAACTCAGTGAGAAATGTGAACGCTGTCTAAATCGCAGGATAGTAAACTAATCACAAATGAATGCTTCAGAATAGCTATGTTCGTCGCTACACGTAACATAATTAGAATTATAGTGTTTATAATATCATAGATCCGCTTCATGTACTGCATTTATAGACAGAAACCAACTATAGTGCTGTATAAATCTGGTGAGGGTGACGTCCAGTCAGCTAGCGGTTTGTTCCCACGATCGAAGAATCTCTGATTCGTGAGCCAAAAGTAATAACCAGAAATAGAAGAAGAATCGCTGGCTGGTGAGCTTTGGGGGGGGGGGGGGGAGAGAGAGAGAGAGAGAGAGAGAGAGAGAGAGAGAGAGAGAGAGAGGAGAGAGAGAAGAGAGAGAGAGAGAGAGAGAGAGTCGATACCAAGACCCAGAATTAGAAGAAGAATCTCGGCTCACGAGCTAAAGGGAAGACCCAGAATAAAAGAGGAATCTCTGGTTGGTGAGCTGGCAAGAGACCCAGAATTAGATGACGAATTTCTGGGTCATGAGCTAAACAGAAATACCATAATTAGAAGAAAAAATCTATGGCTGGTGAACTAGTGGGAGACCACGAATTAAAGCATGTATTCTTTCAATGATAACTCCCTGTGACATAAGCCTGGGTCACTGACATTGAGGTGAGTGACCGGGCATGAGGAAGAATGGAGATGAGAGTGGGAGACAGTAAAGCGACTGACCTGGCTATGAGAAAACAGCCAGTACTGAGAAATAATGGGAAGGGTGAGTGTGGCCCCAGGGGGGATGGCGGAAGGAGAGTTGTGTGTTGTGTGAAGTGAGGAGACTAGAAAGGCAGTGAGAGAGGAGACCGACTGCGGGTCAGGTCGTTTAAGAGAGAGCTCCGTGTTGTGTTGTTCTGCTAGTTGTGAAGACAGGCCTGAACCCAGAGTGGGTTCTGTATTGAGTGTAGGCCAAAACCCAGAGTGGGTTCTATAGTTGAGCAGTGGCTCCAACCCAATGTGTGGGTTGTATTGTGTGAGATCCAGCCGAGGATTGTAGCTGGATTACCTGTCTTGTGGATTGAGATTAGAAGCCAGCCGTGAGAAGGCATTGATGTGTGCTGGTTAAATTGTGAGGAGGATATTTATATTCTATGGATTACATTATGTTTCTGGATGTATAAACATGTTCCGTTTGTCCGTCTTATTTCTGTAATAAAGGATTATGTGCGCCAACGGAATCTTGTTTAATGCCTGGTGAATATGCACTGCGGGGGTGAGTTACATTGCAAGACAGATATCTCCATTGACACACCATGAGTATCGTTACCTAGACAACGACCATCACACAATAATATCATGAGCATATCATCGTAAGAACTTCGTGATATTATCATCAAGAAAACGTGTGACATTTCTGGGCGCTCGTCACTTAGTAAGGAGTATCTGAGGGCTACGTCCAATTAAGAACATTATAGACAGTGTTGTCATTCTGAGATGTTTGTGGGCTCTTCGCTGAAAGAGAGGAGTTATTATCGGTGACTTCGTGCCATCAATTTAGACAGTACTGCGTCACGAGATTAACAGCAATTCTTTTGTGTGTGTAAGACGCCACATCGAAAAAAAAAAAACTGTCAGCGCGCGGGGAGGGTACGCGGCGGAAATCACAAGCTAGCAGACAGTTCAAGTGAAGTCCACTACAGGTGATTTGGAACCAACCATATCGCTAAAGCGAGTGGGGGTGCAGCGGCAGCACAAAAGTCGGTGATAAAGATACGCCATACAGACTAACCGGGAGAGTCCATTACGGTGACAGGTAAATTTGATACCAGACAGGAGGGCTGAAATTAAAGACGAGTGTTGAATCCAGAGTGGCGAGGGCAGCGTGTGTGTGTGTAGGACGTCACTGTCGGTGATAATGACAGGATTGGGAACCAAAGATAATTGACAGGTGTGTGTGTGTGCTGGAGGCAAGCGCACTGTGTTGTTGCAAGTTGACTGGTCAAGATTATTCGACGCAGTAAATAGGACGGGTGGGTACACCAGCGTCCAGGTACTTGGGAAGTACATGTTTGGATAACAGAGAAAAATTGGCAGTCGCTAATTTGACGGACAGTTGACTGAAGGGGAAAGTAACGTTACCCCTACCGCAGCCGGGTGGGGCTGTCAAGTTTGGTTTACGGAGGATTTTTCACTGAGAGTGATAAAGAGAAATTAGGTTGACCTTGGAAGGAAAGGCTGTTTAACAGTAAGCAGTCACTCAGAAAAAATTTCCACGGCCTAGTGTGGTCAAGAGGACTCATTGTGAATGAACAAAACAGTTGTTTGAAAGAAAGCCAGATTTATGTTTCGCCTTTGTTGAACTGCCTATTATTGTCATCATTATTCTGTTATGAGCAAACAGTTTTAACTTATCGTCATCGCAACCATGGTTGTACTTCTTTGCCGAATAAGGATCTTATATATCCAAATTTAAAGCGCTGAACATTGCCTGCCATTCTCCTTTTCTTTTTGGTGAATCTTGTCGGGTAACGAAATCATAACATTAATGATACAGCGAAGCGCCATCTCCGCAACGAGAGTAACAACATATCGAAAGAACACTTTGGATAATTATTATTACCGTCAACGTTTCCGACAGTTGGAACTTTTGATCACCACGTGAATTCAGGAACCACTCAACAAACAACAAGTCGCTTTGAAATCCAGCGTCGTAGACATTTCCAGCCGAGGGCGAATAACTATTAAAACGAACAAAAACTTTGGTGACTGAATAAAAGAACTTTTGGCGACGGAGTAATAGGCCCATATTTGTCGGCCAACCAGTTACACATTATTATTTTTTATTGTTTGCTCCCATCGTCATATTTATTGTTGTCGGGTGTCACGCAATTATTTGTATGTGGTCCAGTGTTTGTCAAGAGTAGGGAATTGTTGGGGTGTTTCTCGAGAGTCGGGATACAGTACAATAATTTATTAGTCTTTCTGGTGCTTACGATATTTTTGTAAGAAAAACGTTAATGAGTTGACGTATCGTGCAGGGGCATTGAAATAGTCTTAACCAATATCTAGAGCCGAGTTGTCTGACGTCAAATCTGTGTATATTTTCAGTATATATATTCTTTTCTTTCTCTCGTTTCTTTTCGTTATATTTATATATGATATTTGTTGTGTTCGGATATATAGTTTTGTATTGTGATCTTTCGTCAGTTTCTGCTGTCTAGTGGTCTTGAGTCATTATGTTTATATGTTACGCGCACTGTGGGATGTCCTCTACACAAGCTTGTAGGTTGTTACTGTGGTTTATTTCTGTGTCATCATCGGTCTCCGTGTACTCAGCTTGTGAAGTCTAGCGTTGGATAGTCATCACTTAGTGTTATCATCCATTTGTTTGTATATGTATTTATATGTATGTTTAACAATATTTCCAGGGACTTTCATGAACTTGTGGTCATAGATATATAGATAGAGGGAGTATAGGTGATACTTCCCCCCTCACTACCTAGTGCTTATAGAGTGACTGGGTGAGTACAGAGTGATATTTTAGCACTACGAATTTACGTACACAAGGAGTAGTGGTGTACTTAGGGAAGGGCACACAAAGACTAGTAGCAGAGTCTTTACATTTATAATTGCCTGACAGACAGCAACGTGTCCACAAGTACAAGATGCCTACTTTAATGGACTATATTGAAGCAGGTGAAAGAATAGGCCTGAAAGGTAAAGAGTTACAAGAGTATGCCGAAGCAAAAGAACAACAACAGATTGAAGAGACCAGAGACAAGCCGAAAGAGAACAGAGACAGGCAGAACTCGAGGCCAAGCGTCTACAGGAAGAAAAGTTAGCTGAGAGAGAACAAAGACAGGCTGAAATGGAAGCCAAGCGTCTACAGGAAGAGAGAGACACACACATGAGAATGGAAATTGAGAAAGAGAAGATTAAGATGGAAGCAGAAATTGCTATTAAAAAGTTAGAATTTGCATCGAAGGGTCAAAGTGAGGAAAGTAGAAAACCGTCGCAGTCGTCACAGAGATTAAAACTGCCATATTTTACGGACCGGGATTGCCTTGAGGCCTATCTTTCGAGATTCGAAGCATCAGTGAAGGTATTAGGCATCCCAGAAAGCGAGTACGCAATTAGACTGGGCGAGTATTTAACGGGTAAGGCCCTAGAAACAATGTTTAATTTACCTGTAGAAGAAAGGAACAACTACACTATCTTACGTCAACGTTTGCTGACTAAGTTCCAACTCACTGAGCATGGATATAGGACAAAGTTTAGACATTTAGTGCCAGAGACAAATCAAGATTTCACAGACTTTGTTAACACTGTAAAGAATGCATTTAACAAATGGATGGAGCTTGCAGAAAGTAGGGAAAGATTTTAATAAATTAGTAGATCTAATGTTAAGAGACAAGGTAGTATCTGCATGTAATTCTAATTTAGTGGCGTTCTTTGAGGAACGGAAGCCAAAGGACATAGACACAATGTCTCAGTTAGGGCAAAACTATATGACGGCACATCCTAACGTTTCTATTGGGAAACTAATGAGTGAGGAAATAGTCTGTGCAGCGTACACTAAACAGGACCAGAATCCAGTCATCAGACCAAGGGCGAAAAGTGTGGATTCCGCACAGAAAGGTGAGCAACAAGAACTTCAAGATAATGGTTTCCGAGGAAACAATGTTGGTAGAGTAGGACGGTACCCATATAGAAGAGGGAACTTCCAGAGACGTCAAAATTATGCCGGATGTTGGAATTGTGGGAGCTGGAGACACAAGGGCAGCAGAGTGTGATGCACAACCATCAGATGGACCAACGAACAGCACTAAAAGGGAGATCACTTGTTTCAAATGTGGAAAGGAACGGGCATATCAGTCCATCAATGTAAGATGAGAGAAACAGAGCACATCAAATGCAGCGCAAGTAATTGAGACGCTGAACAATGAAGATTGTAGTGGGTGCAAACCTCTTTTTGAAAAAGATGGTCAGCCAGTCTTAATATGTGGTCACACAGTTAAAGCAGGATCAGCAGTGCATGAAGGAGGAAGTCTGAAGATGCATCATGGGTTTGTTAATGATAGGCCAGCGTTAACAATTAGGGATTCCGGATGTACGTCCATCGGGGTGAGAAAGAGTTTAGTGCAACCCTCGGATTATACAGGAAAAAAGATTAGATCCATAACATTTAATGGGACAGTAGAATACTACCCAATAGCCGTGATAACAGTAAAAACACCATACATAACAGGAAGAGTGACAGCATGTGTTTTAGACTCACCAGTGGCAGATCTCATCATAGGAAATGTTATAGGAGTTAAAGAGTGTACAGAAGAGGAAGTAGTTTATTGGGACCAAAAATATAGTGTAAGCAGTAATGAGGTAGTTACCACAAGAGACCTAAATTAGACAGTATAGCTGAGGTAGAAGAGGCACTTGAAGTAGACACAGGAACTCAGGACAAGGATAGTACAGCTGAGCAGATGAGAATGGATCCCAAATATAGTGCTAGTGACTCCCAGAGACAAGATACTACTCTGAACAAATGTTCCCAAGGGTGTAGGAGAGTAGAAACATAGGCAGTCAAAGAAAGGTAGATGGTGCTTCGAGAGGAAGAACAAGGTTCTCACTCGCAGGTTTTCAGATAGCAGAACTGCACGTGGGCAAGGAGCAGTACCTTTAGCACATAGAGACCGATATACTAGAACAGCTCAGGATAGTGCATGTGCAGGGCACATAGGCATAAGGCGTATGCAGCAGAAAGCAAGGTGCCAGGTATATGGGCCAAGATTGAATAAAGAGCTCAGACTAAACAGAGACGCAAGTGTACGGTGCAATATGCAGATAGGAAAGTTGAGTCAGGTCAAAAGAGTTTTCGCGACATTACTGACCCAGGGCTAGGGATAGCAAACAGATGTTGTAATTGTAGAGGTACCAAGAGTCATGGGTACATGAAAGATAGACACAGCATCGACAGGAATCAGAGGTGGGTTGAATGCAAGAACAGAACCACCTGATATAGGGTCGGTACACAAATAGTATTGTGGGGTCGTGAAGTAGTAAGAGACCTGTGGGTACATAAGTATAATGCTTTTCTATGATGTATTATTATTATGATGTGATGTATTAGTTCATGCATTGATACACAAGATAGATGGTTGTATTTATGTGTGAGGAATATAGGAGTGTACTATGAGCATTTGGTGTATTATTTAGGGTGGTAGCTGGAGTAAGGTGCAGCCATACTTAGGGCTACCCAGGCTATATGTCTGGGTCACATGTTTAGTAAGTTTTAGTCTCCCAATATTTGAAAACGAAGTTTTCTTTTAAGAGGGGGGTATGACATAAGCCTGGGTCACTGACATTGAGGTGAGTGACCGGGCATGAGGAAGAATGGAGATGAGAGTGGGAGACAGTAAAGCGACTGACCTGGCTATGAGAAAACAGCCAGTACTGAGAAATAATGGGAAGGGTGAGTGTGGCCCCAGGGGGGATGGCGGAAGGAGAGTTGTGTGTTGTGTGAAGTGAGGAGACTAGAAAGGCAGTGAGAGAGGAGACCGACTGCGGGTCAGGTCGTTTAAGAGAGAGCTCCGTGTTGTGTTGTTCTGCTAGTTGTGAAGACAGGCCTGAACCCAGAGTGGGTTCTGTATTGAGTGTAGGCCAAAACCCAGAGTGGGTTCTATAGTTGAGCAGTGGCTCCAACCCAATGTGTGGGTTGTATTGTGTGAGATCCAGCCGAGGATTGTAGCTGGATTACCTGTCTTGTGGATTGAGATTAGAAGCCAGCCGTGAGAAGGCATTGATGTGTGCTGGTTAAATTGTGAGGAGGATATTTATATTCTAGGGATTACATTATGTTTCTGGATGTATAAACATGTTCCGTTTGTCCGTCTTATTTCTGTAATAAAGGATTATGTGCGCCAACGGAATCTTGTTTAATGCCTGGTGAATATGCACTGCGGGGGTGAGTTACATTGCAAGACAGATATCTCCATTGACACACCATGAGTATCGTTACCTAGACAACGACCATCACACAATAATATCATGAGCATATCATCGTAAGAACTTCGTGATATTATCATCAAGAAAACGTGTGACACCCTGACACAATCTCAGGTTAATACAGACGATACATTTAGCTCAAGCTCGAAATCCTTAAATATGATCCACAATCCAATGTCCAAATGGGACATTATAGGCAGATAGCGTGACGTGTAAATAATAGGATTAGCTATATAGTACCTATTACGCTACTTCTTACATGCTTATTTTGTGCTTATTATTATATCCTGATCAGTCGGTCATAAATGAACATCACAGTAAACGGGCAGATACTAGAACAAGTAACAAGTTTCTCTTATCTAGGACATATAATACAGATGATGGCAGAAGTGAAATGGATATCAAAAAGAGAATAGGAATGGCCGAAATGCTTTCAACGGCGTGAAATCAGTATTAACATCTAGAGAGATTAATAAAGCGTTAAAAATGAGAATCGTGAAATGCTACGTATATTCAACGCTACTGTATGGCTCGGAAGCCTGGACATTGAACAATCAACTAGAAAGTCGCATAGAAGCCCTGAAGATGTGGATATACAGACGAATAGGTTGTATTTCATGGAAACAAAAATAATCAAATGCAGAGGTCCTAGAAATACTGGGATTGAAGAGATGAAAAGAAATAAAGAGGGAGACAAGTGAAATATTTTGGTCACGTTAAAAGACATGATACTCTTATAAAAACCATACTGGAAGGCAAGGTTAAGGGCAAGCGAGCAAGAGGTAGACAACGATACAAGTGGGATGATAACATCAAGAGATGGACGAACATCAGCCTGACAGAATGTACAGTCAAGGCGAGAGACAGACAAGTGTTGGAGATCCATTGCAGCCCTTCATTGCGGGAGGACGGCACCTGATTGATTGATTGATTGAATCAGTCGTATTAATCTGGGTTAAGTACAGACATGCAGTGTCAAGGTACACGGATAGCATCAGATATGAGATGTAGTACATGAGGAAAGAACATAATAGGAAAGGCAAAGAAATGCGTATGATCAATTGCGGAGACGGCACCTGATTGATTGATTGATTGATTGATTGATTGATTGATCAGTCGTATTAATCTGGGTTAAGTACAGACATTCAAGTGTCTAGGTACACGGATAGCATCAGATATGAGATGTAGTACATGAGGAAAGAACATAATAGTAAAGGCAAAGAATGCATATGATCAAATGAAGAACATCAAATGCAATAAATCGCTGTTTCGTATAGCAAAGGATCTGCTACATTGTGATGGTTACAGCTCTAGAATCGACCTGACTTCTTCTCCGGGAATTTTGTCCGAGAAGATGAAAGGCAAAAGAAGAAAGAACGAACGAACGAACAAACTTTATTTTCAAAGGGTTAAGAATTGGGCACGCAGGCCATTGTAACATTCTGCCCTTCTATCACTCTCTTTCATATATTATTTCATTCACACATCATTCAAGGCTATCAGAGAACAGCAACAATATAATAGATATGCATTATAAGGCATGGGCAAAATGCGAACAACAATACTATACGACTTCGTAATATTAGCTAATGGTGTGACACTTGTTATTAGCCATGTGGAATATACTGGCCTACCAAAATGGGACTGGCTGTTATACTAAGGTTTTGTTATTATTATTATTTGTATTATTGAGGGGGAAGATAATCTGTAACTGAGATAGTGTTCGAATAATTTGCGATTATATGTATAGGGATTGGTGTTGTCTTTGATTTCTAGTGGATGATTGTTCCACAGCTGAAGAAAAGAAGAAAAGCGTAAATCGTTTAATGTATTATTATTTGGATATAGGCCGTCTATTGTTATTTCAGTTCATGAAATAACAATAGACACTATAGACATGATATGTACCAATTATAATTCAGAAGGGTTGAACATGATATTCTTCGTCTTCTTCAGCGTTCCAAGCCATTGAGGTTCTTTGCTGCAGATACGTATCCATTCGACTCTGGTTGACCTTCTCTTGCCAGTCGTTGATTCCAAGTGCTTGTAGGTCTGTATATACATTATCTCTCCACCGTCTTCTTGGTCTACCTCGGGGTCTATGGTCATTTATTTCCTGAGTGTAAGCATGATATTAGTAAAATAAATTACTGTCATAAATACAATTCAGAATAACCTTTCAATGTTCCCATTTCCTGTTCGACTGTCTCTTAAATTCCCATATAATGTTAGCACCATATACACCCGTGTGTAGCAGCACATCAGTTGGGGGGGGGGGGGGTGGTGAGGGAGGGAAGACGTGTTATAGTTATTGTATAAACGTACGGTGCCTGATAATGTGAACAGTAAGATTGTAACTGTGAACCTGTCTATCTGTTCACAGAAGCACCATACGGACAGCTGCCGCTGCTGAATGTTGACGGCCAGTGGTATGCACAAAAGCTGGCCATGAGCTCTGTTCTTTGCCAGGAAGACTGGTATGTATCTATATTTATAAAACAAAGTGTATGTATGTAATATGTGTGTATGTATATATGTATGTATGTAAATATTATGTCCTTTATTTGTTCGCGAACGGCCCATCCGATTGAGATGAAATTTTCTACACGCCTTCCTTTCATTCCAGAGCTGTCAACTGTCATAGTTTTTTTTTCTTCTTCCTCCTCCTCCCTCCTCCCCCTCCCAAAATACGTATGATGATGATGATGATGAAAGAATCCCCGAACCAAAACGCTAGGGAAAGGGAAGAAAATGACGTGACTACACAGAATCGTCACACGGCAATCATCATCATCAAGTGCCGTGCCGGCTGGCGTAGGCGTTCATGGGCTCTCTGTAGATCTCAGTCTTTGTTTTTTTAATCAACTCTGCTGCTGATATTCCTCCATGCCACGGCAATATCAATAACAATTCATCTTTTTATGTGTAAGGAAGTTATCTACAGTCGTGTAGAAGGGAAGAACTAGACGAGTATGAATTCGGAATGGCGAACTCTCTCCCCCTCTCTTCTCCTCCCTCTACCTCCTCCCTCCACCCTTCTCCTCTTCCTCCTCCCTCTCATCCCTCTCCCTCCTACCTCCTCCTTCTCCCTCTTCCTTCTCCCTCTTCCTCTCCCCTTCTCCTCCATCCTCCTCCCTCCTACTCCCTCCGCCTCCTCCCCCCTCCTCCCTCATCTTCCCTCCTCCTCCCTCTCCCTCCTCATCAATCCTCCTCCTGCCTCCCTCCTCCTCCTCCTGCCTCCTTCTCCCTCATCATCCTCCCTCCTCCTTCTCCCTTCTTCTCCCTCTTCCCTCTTCCTCCTCCAACCTCCTCCCTCCTCCTCCTCCCTCCACCCTCCTCCTCCCTTCTCCTCCTCTTCCTCCTCCCTTTCCTTCCTCCTCCTCCTCCCTCTACCTCCTCCTCCCCCTACCTCTTTCCTCCTCCCTCCTCCTCCCCTTCCACCTCTCTTTCCTTCCTCCCCTCCTCATTCTCCCTCCTTCCTCTCCCTCCTTCCTTCTTCTCCCTCCTCCTCCTCCTCCCTCCTCCTTCTCCTTCCTCCCTCTCCTCCTCCTCACTCCTCCACCTCCTCCTCCTCCTCCCTCTACCTCCTCCCTCCTCCTCCCTTCACATATCCTCCTCCCCTCCCTCCTCCTCCCTCCTCCTCATCCCTCCTCCTCCCTTCTCCTCCTCCCTCCTCCTCCTCCCTCCTCCTCCTCCCTCTACCTCCTCCTCCCTTCACATTCCTCCTCCTCCCTCTCCTCCTCCTCACTCCGCCTCCTCCCTCCTCCTCCCTCATTCTACCTCCTCCCTTCTCCTCCCTTCACATTCCTCCTCCTCCCTCTTCCTCCTCCTCCTCCCTCCTCCTCCTCCCTCCTCCTCATCACTCCTCCTCCCTCCTCCTCCTTCTTCTCCCTCCTCCTCCCTCCTCCCCCTCCTCCTTCCTCCTCCTCCCTCTCCGCCTCCTCCCTCCTCCTCCTCCCTCCTCCTCCTCCTCCCTCTACCTCCTCCTCCTCCCTCCTCCTCCCTCTACCTCCTCCCCCTCCTCCCTTCACATTCCTCCTCCTCCCTCTTCCTCCTCCTCCCTCCTCCTCTCTCCGCCTCCCTCCTCCTCCTCCTCCCTCTACCTCCTCCCTCCTCCTCCCTTCACATTCCTCCTCCTCCCTCCTCTTCCCTCCTCCTCCTCCCCCCTCCTTCTCCTCCTTCTCCCTCCTCCTTCTCCCTCTTCCTCCTCCCTCTTCCTTCTCCTCCTTCTCCCTCCTCCTTCTCCCTCCGCCTCCTCCCTCTTCCTTCTCCCTCCGCCTCCTCCCTCCTCCTACTCTCTCCTCCTCCTCCCTCCTCTTCCCTCTCACCTCCGCCTCCCTATCCTCCTCCTGCTCCCTTCTCCTCCTGCGTTCTCCTCCTCCCTCCTTCTCCCTCCTCCTCCCTCTTCCTCCTCCCTCCTCCTCGCCTCCTCCTCCTCCCTCCTCCTCCCTCTACCTCCTCCCGCCTCCTCCCTTCACATTCCTCCTCCTCCCTCTTCCTCCTCCTCCCTCCTCCTCTCTCCGCCTCCCTCCTCCTCCTCCTCCCTCTACTACCTCCTCCCTCCTCCTCCCTTCACATTCCTCCTCCTCCCTCCTCCTCCTCCTCCTCCTCCTCTTCCCTCCTCCTCCTCCTCCTCCTCTTCCCTCCTCCTCCTCCCCCTCCTTCTCCTCCTTCTCCCTCCTCCTTCTCCCTCTTCCTCCTCCCTCTTCCTTCTCCCTCCGCCTCCTCCCTCCTCCTACTCTCTCCTCCTCCTCCCCTCTCCTCCTCCTGCATGGGCGAAATAGAGAACACACTGAACCGTTCAACAGGGATTCATTGTCAAAGAAATGTGGTTATTAAGACAAACGAAAGTGAGGGAAATGAAAAACTTTGGGCGTGTAGAGTCTGGAAAAGATGTATATGGAGGGAGGCCTAACGAGTAAGCGGACAAGAGGAAAACCCAACATGGATGGGTATATCTTATATATAAAAGGCGATCTCCGTCCGTCTGTCTGTCTGTCTATATGTCCCTAATGCGCTCGCGAACGGCCCATCCCATTGAGATGAAATTTTTTACACGTCTTCCTTTCATTCCAGCGCAGCCCACTGTCATATTTTTTTAGTATGAAAGTTTGAAGATTTTATATTTCTTTACACTGTCGCCAACTCTAAGAAGACATGGAACAACCTCAGCCATTATTAAATCTACAGGCATATGCGTTATATTCCTCCTCCTCCTCCTCTCCCCTCCTCCACCTCCTACCCTCTTCCTCTTCTCCTCCCCCTCCTCCCTCTCCCTCCTCCATCCTCCTCTTCTCTCTTTCTCCTCCTCCTCCCTCCTCCTCCCTCTTCCTCCTCCCAGCTCCTACTCCTCCTTTTTCTTCTTCTTCTGCTGCTGCTGCCGCTGCTCCATTTACCCAAGTTAATATATTACCAAGTTGGTCTTCGTTTATCTAAGGTTGTTCTAACTGCAACCAATAAATGATTAGACAGACAGACAGACAGACAGACAGACAGACAGATAGACAGACAGACAGACAGACAGACAGTCAGTCGGGAACGGGAACTTATATGACTACTCATATGAATTAAATGAGATGCTCCCCATCAGGGGCTGGGCGAAGCCGGGCCGGATCAGACAGATAGACAGACTGACAGACAGACAGACAGACAGACAGACAGACAGACAGACAGACAGACAGACAGACAGACAGACAGACAGATAGTCGGGAACGGGAACGTGAGCTTATATGACTACTTATATGAATTAAATGAGATGCTCCACACCAGGAGCTGGGCAATGCCGGGCCGGGTCAGACAGACAGACAGACAGACAGACAGACAGACAGACAGACAGACAGACAGACAGTCGGTAACGGGAACGGGAACTTATATGACTACTTATATGAATTAAATGAGATGCTCCCCACCAAGGACTGGGCGAAGCCGGGCCGGGTCAGCTAGTAAAATATATAGATATATATGTTCTGTGGTTCTACTCACTATTTGTGATTGTAAGCCGCTTAATCATCGTCATCATCATATTCCACTCTTGTCATCAAGCGTCGCTGAGAGAAATAGTTGATGATCCAGCACCTACTTGGAGCATTGGATAGTGTCATTCCGTGTGGCTGTCTTTGATGTCATCAGTCCATTTTCATATAGAGCGATCCCTTCTATCGTATCAGATCTTCTGTAGGGTAGCACTTTGAATGAATGAATATATATGAGTTAGTTTAGTTTAGTCAACATCGCGGCAACCGGGTGTAACCCCTAAGTGCTCCGTTCTTCTTCTTTACGTTCATCCCGAGTGTTTTTCAGATGTGATTGCGGTGTGTCTCGTTAGGCACCCTTGCGCCGAAAACCTTAGGCCAACATATCCGACTTTCAGCGTGCACTTTTGACAGGTTAGCATTCCTGTGGGACTCTCACTTTTGTGGTACCGTCCACATCCCAGCTTGTCAAGTTGAACGGTCGAATGCTTCACGATCAACCCTCAAGAGAAGGCAGGGACAGTCCATGGCATTTTCCGCCATCCAGGGTGGCTTCCATAGTTGCAGGAGCCGACACATAGCGCCCTGGTGCTGGGCTCACCGAGGGAATAGTCATGTCCGTGCTCATGGCTGCTTTTAATTCCTCACTTCAATATATTAGTCATTTCGTTTCACCACGGGCCTTTCCCGCACAAACCAGACCGGTCTGCAGGCGGTATCCACTCAGCGAGCTTTTGATTCGGACATGTGCTTGTCGCTGTGCCCGTCAGAGCTGTTCCGGGCACAACGGACATTCGGAAACTAGCTAGTCAGAGCTTTTCCGGACACGATGGTCATTCGGAAGACTAGGGTAGTCAGAGCTGTTCTAGCACGAAAGACATTTCACTCGGACGTAATTGCGTAGTGCCAATTTTTATTTTGCCACCCGTAGGACGGCACTTCCATCTTCGGCGGGCATTTTGTTAATGAGGTTAGCCTTCCTTGGGTTTCGAGGCACGTTAGACTCTTACTGCTGTGGTGTCGCCCACATCTCAGCTGGTCAAGGTAGAACGGTCAAAGACGTCACGGTCAACCCTCAAGGGAAGGCAGGGGCAGACTATTGGCATTCCCCACTATCCAAGGAGGCTTCCGTAATTGCAGAGCCGGCACATATTGCTCTGAGACTGGGCTCACCCGAGGAATCGCCATATCCTGCTCTTGGCTGCTTCAATTCCTCACTTCCATATATTGGGCATTTCGTTAGCCACTCGCCGCTCCCCACACAAACCAGGAACGGTTAGTCTGCGGACGACATCCACTAGGTAAGTTTTAGCTTCGGACTTCCACGCAATGGATTCGCTAGCCAAGCGTTCCATTTCGTGTTAATGGACGTTTTTCAGCCTTTGACTGCACTCACTCTATATCATATATCGACATTTTTCGTAACCATTTCGTGCGAATGGGGCACTTTTCTACCTTTAGTACTCGCTCACGAGGTAGGCTACATGTGCTGCCGGCTCAGCACCTTACCTCTGTGCATCAGTGAGCGAGAAACGGCCAGGCCCTCTCATCCGGGGATCCCTCATATCCCCCAGCTGAGAGCCTTCGAACAGGTACCTGAACCAAGCACGTAGCGTGCTCAGCATCTCACCTCCATTTTTCGGTAGGTGAGTATCGGCCCGGCTCTCACATCCGAGGGTTTATGGTTTAGAGGCGTTCAGCCATATCCCTCAACTGGGAGCCTTATAGTATGTGTCTGGACCAAGAATTAGCGGTATCGTGCGCCTGATTTAGATTTTGACTGCTTATCCTCAGTCTACCTGCAGAGCAGTAGGTTGTCTCGTTTAGTCTGGCCCCTAACCCAAGGCCTGTTTGACATGTAGTTGTGCTTCCATCGACAATGCGCTTGGGATCACTGGGACACACAAGGCCCCCCCCCCAACCCCCACAGCGACAAGGTGGAGACACATCGGGGGGAGGGGGGAGTGCTCCTTTCTACTCCTAACCCAAGCCTGAGTCTGGAGAAAATCAGCTCATTGCACGAAATCCGCAGCACCGGCCAGGATCCTGAAATACTCTAGGTAGAAAGTAGTAAAGGACGGGCCCTATCTGATCCTTTTCTTTGTGGATATTGTATATTTCAATCATATATCGATCCTGATCCACAGAGGGCGATAACTCCTGGTATTTTTAAGTAGGCGTGGTCTAGTGGGCGTGGTTAAGTGACCCTCGAGGAGCAGGGGAGGGTACGTCTAGTGACGTGGGGATGTATACAACATAAAACATGAAACAATAACACAACGATTCAAAAAGAAGATATATAGTAATTTTAATACAGAGAAAACATTAAAATAAACATTAAACAATTAAACGAGAAGAGGCGTGGTAGTGACGTTATACTAGGTTAGAAAAGTGACCGATCGGGATGTAAGATGGACACACACACACACACACACACACACACACACACACACACACACACACACACACACACACACACACATATATATATATATATATATATATATATATATATATATATATATATATATATATATATATCTTCTTCTTCTTCTTCAGCTTTCCGAGCCATTGAGGTTCTTTGCTGCAAATACAATCCGTCTCCATTCGTCTCTCTGGTGGACCTTCTCTTGCCAGTCGTTGATTCCAAGTGCTTGTAGGTCTGTACATGTATTATCTCTCCACCTATATTATCAATATATATATATATATATATATATATATATATATATATATATATATATATATATATATATATATATATATGTTAATAATTGTTTTTTTTTTAATTGGTTTAATTGGTTGTCGTTATTTATCACTATCATCATACATTATAGAAGCATCATCATCATTTGTTTTCGTTCTTAAGAGTTATATTGAATCAAGTCAGTTTTACCTATGCCAATCGGGGATATCTAGCAGTATGGATTACAAGCATCAAGTGCGGTAGATGCCTATTAGGTCGGGCGGGGGTGTCGATGATTTGTCTGTCTGGGTGTGTTGGTTTGCTTATAGAGGCGTGTCACGTGGGTCTGTATTGGGTTGTGTGTATCTTTTTCCGCGCGTCGTATCGATATTGTCTATTGCCAGCGCTATTTTATTTGAAATAATTAAGACCAGCGGCGTTGTAGGTAGAAACAACAGCTAAATACTGCATTTCTCTGTTGATGGTGTATTTGGAAAAGAAGTGACCGTTGTTTCAAGGGTGGGGTTACGGGTTGCAGATCTTCAAATGAAAATAAAGAAACAAGTGGACGGAAAATAGGATGGGGTTGACTGTGACGTCCTAACTTGCAATTTTCTGTGTAGTATTAGAATAAATTGCGCTGACAATAGCATGGGTGGTAGGTAGGGTGGGCGGGAAAACACACGGCTTGTGCTTAGGGAGACAAATATATAGAACAACGCGGCGCAAGCATGATAGGTTCATTACCAAAACAACAGCATTCCTGCGACGGATTAAATTTTTTGTATTTGCAAATAAGCATGTGCGTGTGTATGTAGTAATTGTATGAGTATTATTCTGGGTCTTAGGTTTACACAATTGTCATTAGGCTATCTAAGTAATACGAGTAGTAATAATAATAGTAGTAACAGAAGATCTAGCGACATTAGCGGGAAAAAGTTAGATGCAACAGCAGATAGTAATTGTTATCGTCATTATCACATGTCTTCCTGGCTGGCGTAGGCGATAAAACCTCGTAAAAACTCCTCCGCGGAGCAGACACGGCAGGGGGCTTCTGATCGTCAGAAAATTACCCCTTCCCCAAGTATTTCGGGCCATTATTCTCTTGATATTCTCTGGGGGAGGTCCCGTCCCTGTCATGATTCCGGGCGTCTTTTCCCTGCCGTGGAGACGTTCGGTCACATTCGTTGTCCCTATTGTTGCACTTGTCCATTCGCTGTTACCATGTCCATTCTCAGCCCCCCACCCCTTCATCGGTGAGAAAAGTCTGTGCCGCCTGTGCTTGCCCCTTAGCACGTGTGGTCGTGGGGAGCCAGCTTCTTCCCCAGCCACAGCCTCTGTCGCCTTCATTCATCTTCGTCGCCGTGTTCCCTCCTCGTGCCCCGTTCACTGCGCCGCACTCTACTAGGAAGCCGGTTCTTCCTTTACGTTTCTGGACCCACCTCTTGCTCTCTGTAGCTGGGTGAGTGTGACTTACTGATGATTACCGCTATGTCATGGAAGTTGGACTTCAGCCGACGTGTGCATGGTTTTACTACACTCAGTTTCATCACCTACGCTCGGGGGAAAGGCTAAAGATCTGACACGAGACGTTACACGTTCGTGGTCTTGGTCGAGAGACTGTTAGTAGTTCTGCAGTTACCGCTTCTAACCATACTAGTTTTGATACTCGTCCCACTTCAGGTTCCGACAATTCCATAGTCTGCACGAGGCCTTTTTGACTGCCTCACACAGTTGTTTTTGGGCCCGAGTTCTTGCTTGTCCTTTAATACCCATTTATTTTAGCACACCATACACGGAGTGTGAGACTGCACCTCTGGCGCCTACCTCAACAGCGAATAGCCTGATTACGTACTCTTCCACTTAAGACTTGCGACCGTGTCCTCGTACTTCTCTAACGTGTACATATGCTGCTCCTCAAAGACCGCAGTACTAAAGCTGAAATACAAGACGATGCTTCAAATGGAAACCTTAATTGTATTTTTCTTTTATTTATTTATTTTTTTTGGGGGGGGAGGGGGGGGGGGGGCTGGGTGTGAATATGTTCTGAAATGGTAAAGAATAAATGTATAATTTTTCGATGTAGTCACCACTGCTTTTAAAGCAAGTCCTCCAGCACCTATAAAGTGTTTGTGTTCCAGGTAGAAAAACCAAAATTATCTTGGTCGCGTTTGTAACCACTCATGCACCACCTGCTGCAACTCTTCATGAGACCGAAGAGTTTTGAAACTTCCTTCTCCACTCATACAGGCATGTATCACAATATTGAACCTTCATTCGCCGGTGAATATATATAGGTTTCACCACTTCACTGATTATTTTTTTTTAAAAACGGATAACAGAACGTTGCTCTTCTTTGGTGCATGTCAAAAGTGTGGCTCATCTTTAAACAGTCTTTGTGATGTCACCGTGTACGTCTGCACCGTAATATCATGTGCTTAACACTCTTGACATCCTTAACAACGATATTGACAGGTTACAAGACAATGGCATGATTATTGTAATTTCTGTCACACTTTTAAGGTTTTAATTTGAAACCCCCTCATATAATACCGTTAACAGAGTCATTGGGAGCTGCAGCAATCAAGCTGTGCAAACTAATCATATATGTCCCTAGCTTCTCCGATATCACTAACTGGGTCAAAGAAGCAACGCTCGTTCCACACTCAATGTGCTTGCATTTCTAAAATCTAACTGTGACAAACCAAATAGAGCGTACGTTAACTTTCACATGTCGCTGTTGGTTAGTGTGACCATAGTTATTGCATCTTTCCCCTGCCTCAACTTTCACATGTCGCTGTTCATAGTTATTGCATCTTTCCCCTGCCACAGCTTTCACATGTCGCTGTTAATAGTTATTGGTTCTTTTTCCTGCCACAACTTTTGCATGTCACTGTTCGTAGTTATTGCATCTTTCCCCTGCCACAACTTTCACGTGTCGCTGTTCATAGTTATTGGATCGTTCCCCTGCCACAACTTTCACATGTCGCTGTTCATAGTTATTGGATCGTTCCCCTGCCACAGCTTTCACATGTCGCTGTTCATAGTTATTGGATCGTTCCCCTGCCACAACTTTCACATGTCGCTGTTCATAGTTATTGGATCGTTCCCCTGCCACAGCTTTCACATGTCGCTGTTCATAGTTATTGGATCTTTCCCCTGCCACAGCTTTCACATGTCGCTGTTCATAGTTATTGGATCTTTCCCTGCCATAACTTTCAGATGTCACTGTACATAGTTATTGGATCTTTCCCCTACCACAACTTTCATATGTCGCTGTTAATAATTATTGGAGTGGGGAGGGGGGGGGGCTAAGTAGTCTCGATGTATGGTGTCCGCCTCGAGTGCTGGAGGTCCAAGGTTCAAGCCACGGCGAGGGTGGGATTTTTTCACGTGGACTTCTAGTAACAAATTTCCCCTGGTCTCTGGGTAGTGAGATCGGACGCTCGTGCGTATTGTTGCGCACGTAAAAAATCCCTTGGCAGTTGGAAACCGAAAAAGAATAGCCTAACGGCGCTGCCCGGGCAAAATTTCGAGTTTAAAATCTACCCAAAGTATTTCAAGATCATCGCCAGTGCTACGGAGTTCTGCACTGAGCTGAGATTCTCCGGAGTCAGGCTTGAGTTAGGAGTAGAACGGGGCACTTTATAGGTTACACCCATGTGCCGTGATGTTGATCCGTCGACTAAACTAAACTAAGTTATTGGATCTTTCCCCTGCCACAACTTTCACATGTCGCTGTTCATAGCTATTGGATCTTTCCCCTGCCCTCTTTACCGGTCTCTGAGACCAATGGATAAGTTAGAGATAATATGTTTTGTTTCTCTCAATTCCTAAGCAGTTTGAGAACGCACGGGTTTTCTCGCTAAATGTATGCACATATATGTCGTATGCGATCATTGTCACTGTTTACATGTATCAGCTGCCACAATACATATTTTACTTCCAGGTTTATACCCAACTTCTGGAGAGCCGCTGGAGATCCTCAAGTATGACCATGCACTGCAGTTTACGGAAGAGATTCTAGAGCAGATAGTTCAAGCGCGGGTTGACGATTTTCGAAATAAGGTTAGCACTTTGCATGCATTGCCAGCTCCTACAAACGTGACTGAGCAACACAAGGATTCCAGAAAACATTATGTGTCATTATCATCATTATGTGCCATGCAGATAAACGTGGATGGCCATGGTTCGTCATCTCACACGAAGGCAAGAGTCTTGGATCTGGTCTGTGTTCTTGTGCTGATTATGCCACGAGATCAAACCATCCGTGCATTTTTCTCACTGCCTTCTCCTTTATCTTTCCGAATCAATCTTGCCCGTTCTCACGAAATTTTCCAGTGTAATTCTCTCCATACAGTTCTCGAAAAACAAAATATCTTGAGTATGTATGTCTTCATTCTGGAATCCGTTTAAGATTTTCATTTGTTTCTTATATCTCAACATTTTACTTGGTTCACACACATGTAACAATATAGGTTCTATACACTTCTTTTCTGACTGACATTGACAGCTTTTTAATTGGTCGGTATGCTTTCCATCTGGCAAAAGCCTATTTTTGCGAAAGTGATTTTTATCCAAATTCTGCAAGCGTTATAACTGTACCGAGATAAGTGTACAGCTGGAGTACATGCTGTGAAATAAATATATAAACACACAAGACAAGCCGCGATGGCATAGTGGCTAGACCCGACCTCACATAGGTACCAGGAAATGTGTTGGGGAGTGAAGGCGGCAGGCATAATAAAGACCAGATCAACATCCTTAACTGATTCAGTGCCGAAGGATAAAATATCGCCAACTGGGACCTCCCATTTGTACAGAAGGACGATATATCGCCACACTAGGGCGTCTTATTTGTTTTGTTTCATGGTATCTTTCATAGCCGCAATGCTCAGTGAAGGGAAATGTACGTTATAATACTTGTTCATTTGATTGTGTACCATGTGTGGTCTAAACCTACTTTATTTTTGGCGCTGGATCATTTACAATAAAATATGGGTCAGGCACCGTATGTGGGTGAGCTGCGGTAGCGTAGTGGCCAAACGTTAACCTGCCCGCTGGTGATCGTTGGTCGAATCCTCATCGGGGTGGGTTTTTTAAATCACCTGGGCTCCAGGTCGATCCGCCTAAAATGGGTACCAGGAAATGTCTTTGGAAGTAAAAGCGAACGAAGTGGTAGTGACTACATTAACCACCGAGTGCCAGTTGGTCTAACAAACGATAGGTTTAGCATCACGTGCCCAACACGGCTTAAGGCACGAGTCCGACAGTCACTTACTGGAGGACGTGCTCAGACTTCCTCGTACAGCTCTCTCATACATTCATGAAACTGTTTCACATATTATATCATAGAAAATGAAACAAAGACTCAACATGACTGCAGCAAATGTATTGTTTTTCTTTTCTCACACAGCCAGAGACACTAGTTCCACTTAAGGGAGATATTCTGCCAAGCAAAGTGCCCCTGCTAGAAAAGCTTCTAAAAGAAAATGGCACCGGTTTCTTTGTTGGGAATAAGGTGAAACCATTGTATTGTATTATATTTATATAGCAGACAGGTGAATGTTGAATAGAAACAACACTGTCACGTAAAGGTATACAATAATATGTCCGTTTTTTTCAGTTCATTGACTGGAGTTAAGTTTCTAAACATGTCACATCTCTATTTCAGATTTGTGACACGCTCAAAATCTAACTCTTGCCAAGACAATGTGGTTTCCTTTAAATCTGTCTCACGAATGCTGTTAATGTAGGGGAAAAGGGGGGGGGGGGGAGAGAGAGAGAGAGAGAGAGAGAGGGAGAGAGAGAGAGAAAGAGAGAGAGAGAGAGAGAGAGAGAGAGAGAGAGAGAGAGAGAGAGAGAGAACTATTATCCGTGTGTATTACGCAACACATGGTGCGTTCTTATATCGGTTACTTTCGGTCTCAGCATAATGAGGACAAGTGCATCATTCAGCACAGTGTATGTTTTATGTAACACATGTGTTGGAGAACTGTGGTAAGGCAGTGCCTAGCACGCTTGCCCACACATATGATGGTCATGTGTTCTAATCTCCCACAAGGCGGGAAATTTGTGAAAACTGACCTGGGCTCTCATGTGAACCCAGTATAAAAATGTGTACCAAGACATGTCCTAGGAAATAAAGCCGGGGTGCTGTGTGTGTGTGTGTGTGCGCGCGCGCGCGCATGCCTGCATTTTAGCTAGCATTTACAACGGCGGCACGAGGCATGTATAACAGAGTTCATGATTACTTTCAGTGCACTCGCTAGTGAACTAGGCATCACTTTTCAAAAACAGGAATGGGGGAAAGGCGAGGGTGGGAGAAGGGGAGTGGGGTGCTCGCTCCCGTATACCCCATATATACACACCACTTTAGCCAAGCCCTCTTATCGTTTGCTACCTCCTGTAGCTTCCTCCATATCCTTCCCTTATTACATACTCAATGCCCCTAAAGCATGTAAAAGGGCATTGTACTCACTGACTGTTTCTTTCACCTTGTGAGATCCAGAGAAAGGACTTTCTACTGAAACTATTAACAGACTTTCTAAATGTTTTTTCTATCCAGCGCGTCTTTTTGTCATATCTTGAGTCACTGACATGTGTTTACTTCTCCCCATAAGTTCCGTTGTAATGATTCTGTGATACCATGTTAGTCCTAATTTGTCACATCTTGAATCAGTGACATGTGTTTACTTCTCCCCATAAGTTCCGTTGTAATGATTCTGTGATACCATGTTAGTCCTAATTTGTCACATCTTGAGTCAGTGACATGTGTTTACTTCTCCCCATAAGTTCCGTAGTAATGATTCTGTGATACCATGTTAGTCCTAATTTGTCACATCTTGAGTCAGTGACATGTGTTTACTTCTCCCCATAAGTTACGTTGTAATGATTCTGTGATACCATGTTAGTCCTAATTTGTCACATCTTGAGTCAGTGACATGTTTTTACTTCTCCCCATAAGTTCCGTTGTAATGATTCTGTGATACCATGTTAGTCCTAATTTGTCACATCTTGAGTTGCTGACATGTGTTTATTTCTCCCCCGCAAGTTCAGTTGTAATGATTCTGTGATACCATGTTAGTCTTATTTTGTCACATCTTGAGTTGCTGACATGTGTTGATTTCTCCCTATAAGTTCCGTTGTAATAATTATGTGTAACCATGTTAGTCCAATTGTGATCAGTTAACTGATTAAGTGCCATGGGGTGATTAATCGTCTTAAGCAACTTCCCATATCTGCCATCAAGAGCTTATATACGTTTTATGTCTGTAACTCCCATCAATTTGATATATTAACTAACTTGATATGCCTGTTATCAAATTAACGACTTGTTTGTCATAATTGTCACACCATTACTTCCCATTGTCCACCATCCATTTCTGTTCGGTCCAAACTTATTTCTTGTTTGGCGCTGAATCATTTAATGAATATATGTTTGTTACTAGTAATTGTTGTTTATTTCTTTATCCGTGTTTCTTATTCATACAGCAGTACTGACGTGACGCTTATGTTAAATATTGTTAAGTTTGGTCAATCAATCAATCAATCATGTGCCATGCCGGAAAGCGTGGGCGGTCATGACTCGCCATTTCATTCGATCATCAGAGTCGTGGATCAGCTCAGTGTTCCTGTCTCGTCCATGCCATGTGGCCAAGCCATCCAGGTATTTTCCTCTCGGTCTTCCTCTTGGTCTGTTCCCTTTGATCTTGCCAGTTGTCACTAAATTCTCCAATCCATTTCTTTTCATAACAAGTCCAAAAAATGTTGACTGTCTACGCCTAATTTCTCTAATCATCTACGTCTAATTTCTCTAAGTTGGGTACAAGATATAATTTCTTAATATATGTTCCCTCATCTTTGTCTACTTTGATACTGAAATATCATAATATGTGTATGACAGCAAATCTTGAAGTGAAGAAGATCGGGTTATCATTTGCTGAATTTATTCCATTGTCTTTCCCCAGTGGGTTTTAGGTCTAATTTTTGTGACCATCCGTCAAGTAGATCTAATTTTTCAAGAATTAAAGTTAGCGTGTGAGACAGGAGGGCAATGTCTTTGGTGACGCAAAGATCTCTAAGCTGCTTTTATCAGGGTCCACTATATTCAATTTCTGGTGGTAGCGCTATTGTCTCCGTAATCCAGTCCATCGTCAGAAAGAATAAGTATTTAGTTTTACTAACGTTTAGTGATTATTACTTCTGGATTTCTCCCATCACCTTACTAAAATGGTTTACATATTACTTTCGGATTATCAATATAATAGTGTTATCGGCGTTTCTTAGAAAATTTATACCTTGTCCTCTAACGTTAACTTCCTCGAGATGTTTAATGCTTCTGAGTAGTGTCGCTGCAAATTTGGAAGAGATCTGGTCATAAAACATCCTTGTTTAACCACTTCAATACTCAGACTAATCGCTCAGACCTTTTTTTTTTTTTTTTTGCGCTGGCTGGCTTTTAACTCAAGTGTAGTCTGTACACGTGATGCTGCTTCTAGGGCACTGGGCTGATTTGTTTCGTGTGGATTAACTTTCTCTATTACCAGTGTCCCTCGTCATCAGGCGAACCCACTCCGACTTTAGAGGTACTTGTAACTTACATACCCAAGTCAAGGATGAGAAGTCAACATTTTAGTGTAACTGACCAGTGTAGGCGTTGAATCCCGCTACCTCGGCATCAGTACACGGGATGTTTAAGAACTAGCGCTTGTATCCATTCAGCCATGGTGACCTCCACTCAGACTTTGATACTGCATAAAATTGTATCTGCAATCCCCATTATTTGAAATGTACTGATTTATACGTTTCATTATTTATAATGTATTAACACCTTAATTTACACTTGTATCTCTACAGCTATCAATCGTCGATCTGAGCGCTTTTGATGTGACTGAGCACATTATTGATCTGCTGGGTCAGTCTTTTCTGGGAACATTCCCACTTCTCAAAGCTCACTATGAGAAAGTTAAGAGCAACGAAGGTTTAAAGAAGTACATAGCCAGCCGTCCACCTGGTGAAACGAACATCTAGAATATACCGTTTGGCTTGACCAAATGTGAAGGGACTAACCACCAAACACAAGACAAGTGGAAGACGAATGAATGAGAAATGCGACCTGAGCATCTGGTCCAGATAAATGGCAATCTAAACTGGTTTTAATAAATTAAGAAATCGATTAATTTATAGTGACAAATGCCTTAATTGCAATGTTTTTCTTGGTAGATTGTAATAAGACATAGTCAGTATGAATGATAGAGTTGTTGTTTATTGAGAAAGTATGTGTTTATTGTGTATTGAATGAAATGATAGAGTTGTTTATTGAGGAAGTGTGTGTTTATTGAGGTAGTGTGTGTTTATTGTGTATTGAATGAAATGATAGAGTTGTTTATTGAGGAAGTGTGTGTTTATTGTGTATTGTATGAAATGATAGAGTTGTTTATTGAGAAAGTATGTGTTTATTGTGTATTGAATGAAATGATAGAGTTGTTTATTGAGAAAGTATGTGTTTATTGTGTATTGTATGAAATGATAGAGTTGTTTATTGAGAAAGTATGTGTTTATTGTGTATTGAATGAAATGATAGAGTTGTTTATTGAGGAAGTGTGTGTTTATTGTGTATTGAATGAAATTATAGAGTTGTTGTTTATTGAGGAAGTTTGTTTTTATTGTGTATTGTATGAAATGATAGAGTTGTTATTATTGGGAAAGTATGTGTTTATTGTGTATTGAATGAAATTATAGAGTTGTTATTTATTGAGGAAGTTTGTGTTTATTGTGTATTGAATGAAATGATAGAGTTGTTGTTTATTGAGAAAGTATGTGTTTATTGTGTATTGAATGAAATGATAGAGTTGTTGTTTATTGAGGAAGTGTGTGTTTATTGTGTATTGTATGAAATGATAGAGCTGTTGTTTATTGAGGAAGTGTGTGTTTATTGTGTATTGTATGAAATGATAGAGTTGTTGTTTATTGAGGAAGTGTGTGTTTATTGTGTATTGTATGAAATGATAGAGTTGTTGTTTATTGAGGAAGTGTGTGTTTATTGTGTATTGTATGAAATGATAGAGTTGTTGTTTATTGAGGAAGTGTGTGTTTATTGTGTATTGTATGAAATGATAGAGCTGTTGTTTATTGAGAAAGTATGTGTTTATTGTGTATTGTATGAAAAGATAGAGTTGTTGTTTATTGAGAAAGTATGTGTTTATTGTGTATTCCTGCACATTTCTGCTTCGTGGCGAAGGATTTACGGACGCAGTTCGTAATCCCACATACCCGCAATTATAAACACATCTGAGAGTGATTTGGCAGCAGACCGCATTATGTTGGTTTTTTATGAAATAGTATGGGTCGTTCAGAAATCAATGGCAATCTACTGAACGTAAATTTGCCCAGGAATCATGGAAAATGTTGGGGTTGACTACTACGCCCTGTAAAGGATATGCAACTAACTTTTGTTTAGAACACATTCTGAACAAAGCAGATATTTAGTTTGCGTTTTCCATTGGCGCTGATTAAAATATAAATTTGTTTCCCCATATGTTCTGAACAGAAGAAATTATAAACATCTACTCTTGTAAGCATCAGTCATAAATGGACACATATGACTTTACATTATATGACTGGTATCTGTGGTGGCACAGCAACTAGCACTCTTGCCTTCTAGTCCAGTGGTCATATGGTCAAATTTCCTTCAGTGGTAGAGCTTTTGTCATTGACCTTGCTCCCAGGCAAACCTAGTCTAAAATTAGTATCCGGAAATTTCTGAGAAAGTAAAGGCGTCACTCACGACATTGACCACATCACCCATCGACTGCTGACCAATCTCAAAATTTTGGCCAAGATCCAATAAAAGAGAAACACTGCCTTGTTATACTGAACACCTCAAACATATTAGCAGAGACAGAAAACACTCCTCCCAACCTGGAACTAGTTGCACGATGAACAAGAGATGCAGCCACAGACTTTATTCATCAAGATAAAGTAGCAGCTCTAGAAACCAGCGATAGATGAACTAGCAGCTGATGTTTCTACTTAGCAGACAGATTGGTTGTAAATCTTCTAAAAGACTGAGATTTAACTCTTTAATATCATGCAACCAGCAAAACCAAATTTAGAATTCGTTATAGGATTTATTTTTTCGTTCTTCTTCGTCTCCTTCTTCTTCTCCTGCGTTCATCCGGTTTTTTTTTTTTTTTTGGGGGGGGGGGGGGGGGGGCGTGATTGCGTTGTGCCTGTTTACAGCAGAGCTGCGTTATTGCGCCGTTAGGTCGACACATCCGACTTCTGCGGGCATTTGTTGACCGGGTTAACCTTCTCGGGGGTTGTAGGATTAATTTCTGTTGGTTTAGTTGTTCTTTCCATCTTTGTGTTGAAGTCTGATGTTGACAGAATGTTGGTAGAAAGTCTGCTGAATAGTGATTCTTTTGTGTTAAGCGTTTGTTCTGGAATATTAGTGAGATCTGTCTGATCTCACTTGCTTTATGATAAATTTCTGATGCCATTATGCCGTTGGGTGTTATCTTTTTCTTCTGCGTTCATCCGGAGATCATTTTCGGACGTGATAACGTTGTGCCTGTTTACAGCAGCGCTGCGTTTTTGCGCCGTTAGGCCGACACACCCAACTTCTGCGGGCATTTGTTGACCGGGTTAACATTCCCGGTGGCTTCTTAGAACGTTTGACTCTCACTGTTGTGGTGTTATCCCCCACCCCAGCTGGCCCATTTAGAACAGCCGATGACATCCCGGTTAGCCCTCAAGGGAAGGCAGGGGAAGACCATGGGCATTCCACTCCATCCAAGGAGGCTTCCATAATTGCAGAGCCGACACATTCGGTCATTTTATAAACTATTTGGTGTATCGAGAATGTCAGCTATGCAGAAGCATACATGTACTCTCTGTAATAAAAACTGCACACGTCCTGATGCTTTGTTACGACATATTGCGACTTCTCATTGTGGGGATGTTTTTAATTGTGCTTATTGTGATCGTATTTACAAGAGATACGATAATTTTCGGAGACATATGAAGACCGAGCATGAAACAACAACTAACAGTGACCAAGATGCAACTCGCAAGAGAAGAAGAGAACCGACCACAGACGAACAACCTACTGGTAAACGCCGGAAGTCAACTAACCAACAAGTATCGAATGATGGAGTGCCGTATTTTACAAACACTCAGATACCGTCAGCTAGCTTTTCGCCGGTTAACAATAACGAGTCAGTAGGTAGTCCCTTATCGATAGTTACCGACACTCAAACAGCATCATCTATTACCTTACTGAACGCAAATGAAGAATTATCACACATAAAATCGACTCAACAACAGTCAACATCTAGTGCCTTACCGAGTGACGCACAACCAGCATCAGCCTCATCATCAGCTAGTGAATGTATTTTGCTGCGGGTTTTACCCGTGGATGTTAAAAACATTTATATTGAAAATTGGGACACGATTAGATCACATATACGACATGGTCGCTATCTGTGTGAATGGACATTTTTTAACCGACCGGATACTCATGCCACCATTGACTGGGGTTCCTGTTTATTCCCGATCTTCAACGCCCAGACCTCTCAATTTAAAATTATTGTGAGCCTGCATCGAGAGACACAAGCCCTACGCTTCCACCATGCTTGCCCGAATAATTCGTCCTTGTTCCCTACACCCATTTTAGTATCCAATAGGTCTGATTTCGAGGCGTTAGTGGCAAATGTGAATGCTGTAGATTTGTTAAATTCAGCTGGTATAGTTAGGCCAGATACAAAATTCTGTGTTGAACCAATACCCAGTATCACGTTTTATATTTACAAGCTGGTGGAGTTCCCTGTCTGATGTTTAGAAACCATAACCAATGCCCTCTTATCGTTTTGGGTGGTACACGGAGCAAGCTTTAGAATTTGTAACCGAATAGATTTTATCTACCAATAAAAGTCGTGTGAAAATGTTACCATTTTGTCTGTTATTATTTCTGTTGTTATTGTTTCATGTTGTACCTAAGCCACTTGACTACATCTTACGTCATCACTCACTTTAACCACCAACACGTCACTACACGTACTCTCCCCTACAATTTAAGGGGTCTTTGACCACCCCTTGACCATCATTTAACCACTTTAACAATCACCGTGTCACTACACGTACTCTCCCTGACAATTTAAGGGGTCACTTGACCACGTCAGCGGTCACATTAACCACCACCATCTCACTACACATACCCTCCCCTGCAATTTAAGGTATCACTTGACCACCTCTTGACCACGTCATCGCTCACTTTAACCTCGACTTTCTCACTACCCATACACTCCCCCTACAATTTAAAGTGGTCATTTGACCACCTCTTGACCACCACTACACCTACTTTCCCCGACAATTTAAGTGGTCACTTGACCACCTCTTGACCACATCATTGGCACTTTAACAACTACCATATAACTACACGTACCTTCTTCTACAATTTAAGGGGTCACTTGACCACCTCACGATCATCACCAACTCACTACACCCACTTTCCCTGACAATTTAAGGGGTCACTTGACCACATCTTGACCATGTCATTGACACTTTAACCACCACCACATCACTATGCATACCATCCCTTTTAACTTAAGGGGTCAGTTGACCATGCCTTGACCCCCTCTTGACCACACCTACTTAAAATAATCATACCAGGAGTTATCACCCCTTTGTGGAGGAGGATCAATCTTCTTCTTCTTCTTCAGCTTTCCGAGCCATTGAGGTTCTTTGCTGCAAATACAATCCGTCTCCATTCATCTCTCTGGTGGACCTTCTCTTGTCAGTCATTGATTCCAAGTGCTTGTAGGTCTGTACATGTATTATCTCTCCACCGTCTTCTTGGTCTACCTCGGGGTCTACGGTTATTTATTTCCTGAGTGTAAGCGAGTTTTGTTTCCCTATTATCTTCCATTCTTTCTATATGCCCCAGCCATTGTAGTCTATTAGCCTTCATGATACCAGTGATTAGCAGGGATTTAAACAGATCATAAATGTCTTTGTTACTTCTTCTTTTCCACTCTCCACTTTGTGTATCCCTAATGGGTCCAAAGATGCGTCTTAAAATTTTGTTCTCAAAGGTTTGTAACAAGGCTTCATCTCCTTTCGTTGTACTCCAGGTTTCAGAGCCATGCAGCACAACTGGTCTGATCAGTGTTTTGTATATTGTGATTTTGGTGTCACGAGATAGCGCCTTTGATTTTAGTAGATGTTGTAGTGCATAGTATATCTTATTTCCAGAGTTGATTCTAGTTTGTATTTCTTCCCTTATGATGTTGGAGCAGTTGAAAATTGTACCCAGGTATTTGTATGTTTCCGTTCTTTTAATGGTCATATTATCTATTTGTATGTGGCCAGAGTTTTTAGCCATTCCGTCTCTTGAAATTACCATATATTCTGTCTTATCTTGGTTGATAACCAGCCCCATCAGGAGGATCAATAAATTATAAAAATAGATTCCACCTCAAAAATACACGGGCTTTTGTACATATATACTACTCTTGCCCACGTCAATCTGGAAGCACCACTCGAGTTTCGCTCTCGTTTGAGCTTGTCAGTAGTGCATATCCTTGACCAGACCCGTAAACTAACCCCGGATCACTGGCGTGTGATGCGGGTGTGTAACCACTAGACCACGCGGTACGCGCTAGCGCAACCAAATTATCACACTAGAATATCACGTCACCCATCGTAGGTTATAGCTCAAAATTTGCCAGATCACCGCGAATGACATCCATCAATCGATGTGGCCCCAGATGATCAGGTCTTCTCAGCTAGCAAGGCACACCAGGTCGCCTAAGTCCAGAGAGCAATAATCAAATTGGTTTACTTGTTTGTTTCAGGATTTATTTGTTTGTTTTTATATCCTTCATTGTTCATGGCTTTCACTAGTTTCCATAGTTTGTTTCCATCCCTGTCAAAGTTCAGGTTTTCTGTTTTTTCCCTCCAACAATCTCTTGTTGTTTGATTTACTGTTCTTTTATATTTTGCTGAGATGGCTTTGAGAGAGATGTTCACTTCAGTTGTTTGTTCTCTCTCTGCTGTCTTCCTGGCATCCTCAACTTTGTCCTACAAAATTTGTAGTTCTTCAGTCCAGGATGGTTTGCAATTTTTCCTCGCTCCTCACGCAGTGGCCGCCTGCATTATTGCTTTGTTTAGACTTTCCACCAGTTGTTTCATGTTGCCATGTCGTGTATTACTATGTTCACAATATTTGTCTGTTAGTATGGCAAATCTGTCCCAATCAGCTCGTTTGTAATTCCAGCGAGGCAAAGGCTTTTGCTCCAATGGGACATGCTCCATATTCATTACAAGCTTGATTGGTCTGTGGTCACTACCTGCTAATTGGTCAAACACATGGCAATCGATTTTGTGGAGGATGTCTCCTGTGCAGAAAGCTAAGTCTGGAGTAGAAGTGGTAAACCATCTTCTGGAATAGAAGGTCAGTGTCATCCGCTTTGTTGAGTAGATGGAGATTTGAGTCTATTTCCCAGTCCTCCACTTCATCTCCTCTGTTGTCAGTATCTGGGTATCCCCATCTTTCTTAACGGTTAATAAAGTCTCCGACAATAATGCAGTTTGTGTCAGTTATTTTCATGTTTGAAAGTGTAAAGTCCTTATCTGCTGGGCTATACAGATTGTAAATTCTTATTTTCACGTCCTTTATCATTATATCAACATCTATAATTTCCATTTGGTTGTCGGAGATCACAGATACTTCACTACAAGGTATTGTATTTTGTGTAAGTATTAGAACTCCTCCTTTGTGTCCTTCACGGTTGAAACGTGTGGCCTGATATCCTCTGACTGAAAATCTGCAATTGGCGTTGAAGTTTGTCTCTTGAATGCATGCCACATCTATTTTATCTTTATGAAGACTATTTGTTAGGGAGGCTTTCTTCTTAGAAACTCTTTTGGCATTCCACTGTAGTATGTTGAGCATCCCGGGTGTTTGGTCAATAGCTCTTACCCTATTCCTTTGTGCCTTGACTTCACAGGACAGGTGAAGGTGACCATCAGTAGTAATGGGTGGACCCCCTCGTGGCAGGAGGCCCGGGACTATCACCGCCTGATGGGACTTCGTGGGATTAGCACCATAACGATTAATTTTAATTTGTGACATCATGGACTGAGTTACGTTGCACTGCTTTGTCAAGCCTGTGGCTCTGTGCATCCGATTTCGACAAACATTTTTTGGGTATGCTCTCTCTAGCCTTTGACTGGACTCAGTCTACTTGCAAGGCAGCAAGTGTGTCTCTCTTGGTCTGGTTCCTATCTCTTGACCTGTCTGACATGGGAGACCCTACCAGTAGCAGGGCTACCATCGGCATAGCTCTTGGGGTCATTGGAACATGCAAGCCCTTCTACCACGACAAGGTAGAGACAACTGGGTGATACTGAGCACCTGAAATCTTTGAAATGTTTTTTTCCTTTCATTGGTCTTCAAGTATGATGTTAGTTTCTTTCTCCCTTGCAAGGGTCATAACATGTTTCACTGATGATCTTCACAATTTATTCTGTAGTGGGCATGTCCCAGAGAGGTAAAAAAATTTAACATTACACATTTTAACACAAATTAAATAAAACTCTACAAGTGAAACCAACATTGTACATTTTCATGACATTTATTGACATGGCCACTTAGAAATAGCATCTCATGAGTTTATCCAAAGCAATAATGGTTCTCTACCACTGTTTTACTTCTTCTGATTGTCATAAACTTCAGCTCTGCATTCACCTTGACCATTTAGTCACATCAGTCTAGAAATTGAATTCACCTGGTGGGCGGCTGGCAAGGTATTTCTGAATGCTCTCAACACTTTTAACTTGCTCATAGTGAGCCTTCAGAACAGGAAGTGAATCCAAATATGACTGGCCCAATAAATCAATAACATGCTCTGTGACATCAAAGGCACTGAGGTCAACGATAGTCAGCTGTAAATATTAAGTAAAGTAAAAAATACACATAAGGTCCTACAGCAATAAAATATTGTTTTTAAAAAAATGTCAAATATATATCGCCTTGTGTCCTTAGCCATTATTTAAAATAATAATACATTTTGTCAAACAGAATTAAAGAAACACTGAAGAATGCTAAAGCAACAACTAGGATAGAGCAATCTCTGCCAACATTTTGAACTGAGTGGCTAAAGTTATCCTGGGGTTGAACACATAAAGACAAAGTATTCTGTTTATGAGGAGTAACTGATCAACTCAGCTGTTCAGTACACAGTGGGTTAATAGCATGTGAACAGAAAGTATTATTTTAATGTGGAGGTGTATACAAGCCACACTAACTAGCACACACCTCTGCTAGCTGCTAGCCCTGTGGGAATGTGTTCAAATCCCCTATGGGACAGGGATTTTTGTTTAAATTGACTTATGCTGCCAGGTCAATCAAGTTAATCATGAGTACCAAAATTGTTCTGGGAAGTAACAATGACATGTGTGATATTAACCACATCACCTATTGAGTGCCAATTCTTCTTCTTCTTCAGCATTCTGAGCCATTGAGGTTCTTTGCTGCAGATACAAGCCGTCTCCATTCGTCTCTCTGGTTGACCTTCTCTTGCCAGTCGCTGATTCCAAGTGCTTGTAGGTCTGTATATATATTATCTCTCCACCGTCTTCTTGGTCTACCTCGGGGTCTACGGTCATTTATTTCCTGAGTGTAAGCGAGTTTTGTTTCCCTATTATCTTCCATTCTTTCTATATACCCCAGCCATTGCAGTCTATTAGCCTTCATGATTCCAGTGATTAGCGGGGACTTAAACAGATCATAAATGTCTTTGTTGCTTCTTCTTTTCTATTCTCCACTTTGTGTATCCCTAATGGGCCCAAAGATGCGTCTTAAGACTTTGTTCTCAAAGGTTTGTAACAAGGCTTCGTCTCCTTTAGTTGTACTCCAGGTTTCAGAGCCATACAGCACAACTGGTCTAATCAGTGTTTTGTATATTGTGATCTTGGTGTTACGAGATAGCGCATTTGATTTTAGCAGATGTTGTAGTGCATAGTATATCTTATTTCCAGAGTTGATTCTAGCTTGTATTTCTTCCCTTATTATGTTGGAGCAGTTGAAGATTGTACCCAGGTATTTGTATGTTTCCGTTCTTTTAATAGTCATATTATCTATTTGTATGTGGCCAGAGTTTTTAGCCATTCCTTCTCTTGAAATTACCATATATTCTATCTTATCTTGGTTGATAACCAGCCCCATTTGTTGAGCTTTTTCCTTTAAGTGAGTCAATATTTCCAATGTCTTTTGTTCATTTTCCCCTATAATATCTATATCATCTGCATAACCAAGCAGTTTGGATGTTCCTCCAATAGCACATTCCTCCTTTACCTTCCTTACAACTTTCTCTAGAGCCAGATTGAAAAGGAGCGGCGATAGTGCATCACCCTGTTTCAAGCCAGATGTTATTTGGAAAGGGTCTGATTTCCTGCCTTTATATGTTACTATATTATAAGTATCTTCCATGCATAGTCTGGTCATGTTGATTAACTTCCTTGGTATTCCAAATTCCTGCATAGCATTCCATAGACTATTCCTATGGACACTATCATAAGCCTTCTTAAAATCCACAAAAATGTTATGGAGATTGAGTGCCAATTGGCCTATAAAAATATGGGGCTAGAACCATATTCCCCCAATCATGGAAAAGGGTCCTTTACTTTCTTGTTATTTAATTATACATATGATGCATGCTAACAGACATGGAATAGTGGGAAGTAAGCATGCATGTATTTTCCTGAAGCTCTAGTATTAGTTGCCTCTCTATTTCATTTACAATTTAATATGACTGTTTACTCTTGATTCACTGCCTCATTACTTTGTTAATGCTTGTGTTTTCCTATCCTTGTTTCTCTTAAGGTTTCTTTATATACAGTAAAATCTCGCCAACAAAATGCATTTGCATTGACTTGATTTAGCCCACATCAGTTATCAGTTGGGGTATCTTCATTGCACTCTGGACAGGTCCATAGGTGCTCAGATCCTCCCCCCAGCATATGCATCAGCGGCCGGTGGCTAATAGTGCCAGTTCTGTGTTGGTTGACGAGGCACCTCGTTTTCCCGATGTACCTCTCGCATCTGGCCGTGCCAATTCTTACTCCCAAGTCTTTCATCCTCTCTGTTCTCAACATATCTTTAAGGACGTTAATAACATCGGCACGATCCATGGGCTAGCCATCTACAGGGGGTGCAGAGCCAGCCAGTTTATCAGCTCGTTCATTTCCCTCGACTCCCGCATGTCCCGGGATGAAGATGAAGGTGACTTTACCGACAACAGACTTCCGCAGCGACTCAGTCTCCCTGTCTACGTACAGATCCAGCTTTGACCTTCCAAATCATGCTCATTGAATCACTTATTACACACACGTTGGTATAATGCTGTGATTCCAGCCATATGAAAGCCTGTGTAACTGCCATCATCTCTGTGGTCATAGAGTGGGCATCACTGGATTCTTGAACGTTTCGGCCCGCTGAACGGGCTGTAAATGCCCACGCACTTCTCTGCTGCTTTAAAACAGATCCATCTGTATAGATGAGCACTTCGGGGCTATCTGAGTGTTCACAGTTCACAGATGAGCGCGCTGACCTCTGCATTGACAGCGGCAGGGTTCTGCTCTCGGCACAGTCTGTAGAGTGTGATAATGCAGGAGAAAGTGCACTTAAAAGCTGGAGGCACCGGCACCCATTCCTTGCCGGGGTTGATACTGGTATGACTGCAGACCTGTCTGACGACATCTTCCGCCCGACCCATCCAAGATTTGCCCTTCTTTAGCCTGTCACCCTTTTCTCTGAATATAGCGTCATGCAGAGGGTGCTGCTCATCTGCACTTATTTTTAAGTATGCACGAGCTCTCCAGATCTTGATCCTGTGGTTCATTGTCGGGAAGTCAAGGAGGTATCCCATTACTACACAGCTGGTGTCTCTCGTGCAGCCCAAAATAATGCGCATGGCTTCGTTTTGTACCTTTTCAAGTCTTCCAATCTGTGTAGGGCTGACAGTGAGGATGGCCAGGGCATACTCAATGGGTGAAAGCACCAGTCCTTGGAACAGAAGTATTAGCAGTCTTTGCTCGATATTGGCAGTTGCCATGACTCTCATTGCTGACAAACCTTTTCGAGCTTTCGTTATGACATAATTGACATGATCTCTGAAAGACAGCCTCACGCCAAGATATGTCATTCTACTCAAAATGCTCCCATCCATTCTTACTGCCGGCAGGTCTGTGTTCACAATATGGTTATTTAGGGAGAACCATGTAACCGATGCCTTTGCAGGGTTGACAAGGGCACCGACATCAGCACACCATGAGGTAATTCGATCTAGTTCGCCCTGCGTATCATTGGCAACCGCCTGTCTATCTCGACCCTGTCAAGCCCACATTTTCTGGTGAAATGGAAATTTGTGTATAATACACACCATAAGTTTTATTTTGTTACAAACCTAAATATATATTAGAAAACAGAAATACGAATGCAACAAACAAATATAGGTGCTTTGGACTTCCTCATCATCAACCCTCTAGAAGGGAACTTACTTTCAATTTCGAAAATGACTGTTTGTACCTGCATATAATACACATCTTTTAGTGAGCAAAATGAGTGCAAGTTGTGAGTGTTATATGCAATAGTGATAAAGACTCCGCTGCGGTGCAAGCATGACAGGGGGCTTCTGATCATCAAAAGACTCCCCCTTCCAGGAATGTTTTGGCCCTTTACTTTCTTGACACACTCCAGGTGTCTTTCTCCTGCCGTTGGCTCGAACCATGTTTTGAGACTTTGCGTTGTCCTTGTGATTTGCATTATGTTCATGTTTATCTCATCAATGCGAATGGTGCCTGCTCCCAAGCCACCCCTCCCTTGTGGAGGAGAGCCTTGTGCACCCGGTGCTTCATGCCCTCACATATCTCCTAGCATCTGTGGCCATGGGAAGCCAGCTTCTTCCCTGGCCATTTGCCTCCTTTTATTGTAGATAATATAAGGTAATTTTACACCGTTTTCTTTCTATACTTCCCTATGTTGTCATTCTATATCCCTCTATAGTTTCATGCTAAGAACCTATCTGATAAGTTTCATGATATAATTTCTTGTTTTCATGCTATACTCCTCTGTCTTCAGACTATATTGCCTTTGTTTTCATGCTATACTTCCTTTTGTGATGTGTGGGTAGGTGGGAGATGGGCCTCATAACATGATAATTTGTCTTGTTTATGTTTACAACATTCATTTCACAATGTTGTTTTTTCTTCCTATGTGAATGTATAATGCTCTTGATGAACGAAAGATGAGTGATTGGAAGGGTCAAATGTAAGACGGGCCTGCGTGCCCAATTTGTGAGCCTTTTAAAATAAAGTTGATTTGATTTATGTTTGATTCTATATCCCCCTATATTTCATGCTATATATTGTTATTAACAATTCCTGTTTCTTCTAGCTCAACTCAGTCAGTCCCAAGCAATTCTCCACGAGTAACCCTTCCTAGTGTTTCTCAAATATCATGTAACATTTTACTTTCTGTGTTTGGCAGAGCATACTAAAGAAATCCGGCTTTTCTGGTGACAAACCCCATTCCCATGTTTTCCTACATCATGTGTAGTATTTTGTTTATGTGCGATTTTTCAAGAGTTTCAGGGCTTTTCCTTTTCTAATTCTTCTTTAGATGGTGTCCCACAGATGGCACCCAGCCCCATTCAGCAGGTTGAATATCTGTGGGATCTTTCTGAGAATGGTCTATTCAGAAGTTCCTCAGGGTACTCAGTCCATATGATCTTTAATGTTTGTGAGAATTGTTCCACTACTATATTTGTTTAGTCCTCTTGGTTAGTTATGTTTCCTGCTATGTTTCTATTTCGAGCATTCACTAGTAAAATTAGCTTCTATTTCGAGCATTCACAAGTAAAGTTAGCATATAATTATCTTGTATCTTGCCAAGTCTCTTACTGGCATTTAAGTTTCTGTTAGGGTTTTTATTGTCCATTTCTGAATATTGTCTGTCAAGCATTTTTTAACATCATCATTTTCTGGTACAGCTCCAGTAGGTATAGATCAATTTAATTCAAATGTATACATAACACCATAGCTTTTAGAATGACAAACTTTATTTTCTAAGTGTCACAAATTGGGCAAACAGGCCTTTCTTACATTCAGCCCTAAAATTATTAAGAGATATTGCATGGCTTTTGCCAAATGAAATTCTGCACACTGACATTTGAGATATAATCTATATATGGTTACTCAGACATACAACATTAAAAATACTTTACCTTGTTCCCCACAAAAAAGCCTGTGCCATTTTCTTTCAACAGCTTTTTCAAGATTGGGCACTTTTCTGGGAAGAATCTCTTCTACTAATTTCTGCTGCTTCTCTGGCTGTGTGAACATAGAAATCAGTTGTGATCATGGAGATATGATAAGGCTATGAGACATGTATGGTGATATAAAAAGAATAGTAACTTTAATTTACAAATGGAATTGATATATGAGGGATGGTCAATAAGTAATGACTCCTATTTTTTTATCTATGTAAATACTTTATCGGTGAGCAATTGAATAATTTAGTGGGATTCCTCAAACACTCTGTTTCTCACTCCAATCTGTTTCAGTCACAGGCTGCACAACAGTAACAGTTTAAAAATGGTAACCAAAGAAGCACAGTGTTTTCAATTAAAATCTTTGGTTCGGTCAAGTTTAGAACTATTACAGTAGAAAACAAATGGCATCCTGGAACTGTAAGCATAGACAACAGTATTGGTCTATGTGGTATGTTAATTTCCATCACAGACATCTTTGCTGGGAACCCCTTACTAGATGTCTGCCATATGTCCATGTTATGCACCCTTGCTAAACAGTCAAGATAATCCCAAACCAAACTGAATAATGATCTTAGAGTTAGTGGACTGCCAGAGATGCACTGGCCAGAAAGTGGCAAAGCATCTGGCACTCATCAGCCCACTGTCAAATCATAGAGGAATGATATACACTGAATGTGTGCTCTATAAAATAACACATTGGTTCACATGTGAATTGAAAACATGCCCTATTAAATGACAAAAAATTGCTAATATCCATTGAAACAGCTACTGAATTGTTGTTGAGAGAAAATCTTGATGCACATGCAAATTTATCAAAATTGAAGGGCAGAATTTGTTCCATTGAATACCCCAAGGCTTCAGTGGGGTAAAGAATATCCCATTTGTGACCTTACAGAAAATTACTATTCTAGCACACTGCTGATGTGAACATGCCTTGACCACACAGCTGGCACACAACGTAAATATAAAAAAACTAGTCCTTTTTCCTGGAAAGAGAAGATAAAAATGCTTTTCTGCATGAAACATATTCTTCATGAACACCAATGCAAAAGTCACTAAGCAAGATAATCCAGAGAAGCAAAAGCACATTATGTTATTGATTGATTGATTGATTGATTTAGGAACTGACATCACAGCATTCGGGACATTCCCATAAGCGCTCCGTCCCCATCCTCAGCAGCCAGCGAAGAGTTCCAACACTAATAGTTCCAGCAGCAATCTGATTATATGTACGTCTCGCCTTTCCTCGGAGCGTCGAGCATCGGCCAGATCCCCTCGTCACACCTCGCTGTCTCATTCTTACCAGACCATGGTGATCCATTTGCTCCTCCGAGGTGTACATGTGCTCCCACAAGGCCGCAACCACATCTGTTTCACATTATGTTATGTGAGCTGTTAGTAGAATGCTAAGGGATTAGTGAAATGTTCTCTGTTGAGAAGTCAATCCCATGAAGTTTTCAAACTGTATCCTAATGGTCCAAACAGATGCTGAAGGGGAAGCCAAATATATGAAAATAAGGCTAAGCAGCAATGTGTACGACATTCAATTCCTAATGTGAGCCAAGAAGCAGAGCAGCATGTGTCAGCTCTGAATTAATAAAAGGAAGCCTCACTGATGGTTGGGAACATGCTCTCTCTGCCTTTCCTTGAGTGCTCAATGGAATGCACGCTGCTATTGTGGACAGGCTTGCTAGGGTGCACCTCCTGTGCATAAATGGATGCAGCTGACATCACTATATTAAGACAGTGGAATATCCAACAAAACAAAAAGGAAGGGCTAACCCAGTCAAACAAATAGAAGGAATATGTATATGTCGAAAGATGTAAATATTGCAACTCTGCTATAAACAAACACAATGCAAATACCATCCAATCACTAAAAAAAAAATATACCAAACAAACAAAGTAGAAGCTTTGGTAAACCAGTACACTAAGCACAAACTGCAACAAAAGAGATATAACATCTGAGCAGGATGGTAAACATGGCATGGAGAGACATTAAACACATGATGCTGTTTGGAAACAAGCAAGAGTATTATCATGACAAACTTCATCAAAAACAGCAAGTAAAATGGTTTAACTATGTATCATGACTACCATCAGACAGTGCTCACACTAAAGCAATATTGCTAGCTCACAATGGTGAAAAACAAGAGTATATGGAAGTGTGCAACATAACTGAAGCAACAAACACCACATTGTATGAGGTACATGCAACACCACAGCTCATTAAATGAGACTAATAATATCCTCACAATGTGCGGTGGAGGAAAAGATGAAGAAAAAGATGAAAATAAGGAAGATGAAGACAACGAAAATGAAGAAGATAAAGTAATAGTTAATTAAGACATTGAGATGGTGTCAGGGATGACAACAACAATGATGGTGAAAGTGGTGAAGTAGGAGAAGAATAAGTGCACTAATGGCTACACCAATGTAACTCCAATAGAGGAAAAGAAACCGAAATTAACCAGGACTTAATATAAAGAGCAATGGGTGAATATTAAAGAAATGTATTGAAAAAGGCAGGTTTGTTGCTTCATGAGTGAGATTTAAAAAGTTAATAAAGATCACTGGATAAGTCAATTTAACAAAATCCCGGGAAGCTTAACCCGGTCAACAAATGCCTGCAGAAGTTGGATGTGTCTGCCTAATGGCAGTAGACCACAGCTCTGCTGTAGACACAACGCAATCATGTCCGAAAAAACTCTCAGAATGAACGCAAAATAAGAAGAATTTAACAAAATGTCAGCAGGGAAAGAGTAATAAATAATTTGCATGTACAGAACAGAGACTGACCCTGCTAAAACGATCATTGTCTATGCGTCCGATATTTATATCTTCCAAAATTTCTTCTGAAAACTGCAAGGCATGATCGTACTTGAGAATCTCCAGTGGTTCATCAGATGTTGGATATAAACCTGAAAACAAAAATTATTCTAGATAGAAATAATCGCAGTAATCATGTTAGCAAGATGTCTTACTCTGCTTACAAGTGCAAAACATACAATAAAAGATAAGCAGCCAACTGAAAAGGAAAACAGGACTCTAACCCAAATACTGCTAAGTGTCTGGCACAGGAGCTACCCTTGATAAATAATGCACATATTCTACAATTCAAATGAAAACATTTGACCTAACCCAAACATGTACCATAATCTCAAGCTTATGGCCAGGTGTGCTTGTCATGTCAACTAAAATAGTGCACAATCATACAGAAGCCTGTTATTGTTTAGTTCTATGTGATTATAGGTTAAGAAAGTTTTACAGTAGTGAATATGTTTTCAAAATGTACTGTATATATACTTATTCATATTAGTGATTACGTTTTCAAAATGTACATGTATATATACTTATTCATATTGTGATTACGTTTTCAAAATGTACTGTATATATACTTATTCATATTGTGATTACGTTTTCAAAATGTACTATCTTTTACAGGCTCTATGGCGAAGAGGTTACAGACGCAATCCGTAATCCCGCAATTGAAACAGCTGTGGGCAATTTGGCAGCAGACTGTCATGCATTGATTTTCATACAATGGTATGAGCGCTGGTCATTCAGAAAGCAATGGCAAACTACTTAAGTAAACTTGCCAAGAAATCACAAACAGCAAATAATGCTGGGGTTGACTGTGACTTCCCATAAAGGATATGCAACTATCTTAAAAAATATTTTTTGAGTAGCATTATTTTTATCTCTGGTGTTCATCTGAAAGGTGTTAAAGGGCTCAGACATACTGCAAGCACTGCCTATCATAACAGATTGTACAAGCCAGGTTTCTGTGTTACTTGCAACAGATAACAACCTATGAGTCAGAATCTGTCTACAGATACAAGAAACTAGTATCTTGACCACCAAATCCTCGACAGTAGTTGAGATGAATTTAGCCTAGAGCCAACATCACAGAACTTAGGACATTAACATACATGCTCCATCCTCCTCTTCAACAGCCCATTGACAGAGTCCCAATACTAATGGTACCAGCTGCAGTCTGATTATGTGTTTGTCTGGCTTTTCCTCAGAGAGATCTAGATCCTCTAGTCACTCCCTGCCGAAGCATTCTTTCTAGACTATGATAATTTATCCATTTTCCCCACACCATACACATAACCCCAGAGGGCCCTTACCACATCTGCCTTAATATGCATCAATATCCCACCCAATGGAACAGACCCCGGGATGGTTAACCCGGTCAACAAATGCCCGCAGAAGTCGGATGTGTCGGCCTAACGGCGAAAGAACGCAGCTTTGCTGTAAACAGGCACAATGCAATCACACGCAAAAACAAAACTCTGGACGAACACAGAAGAAGAAGAAGAAGAAGAAGAAGAAGAAGAAGAAGAAGAAGAAGAAGAAGAAGAAGAAGAAGAAGAAGAAGAAGAAGAAGAAGAAGAAGAAGAAGAGACCCATCCATTCTATCCACCTGCTAGTTTCCTACCACACTAGCATGTCCTGGGGAAAAGATCCAACAGATACTCCCTTTCTTTAATTTTTAAATTGAAGCCTGCCACTCTGCAAGAAGTATGCTTATCTTCACCCTTCTCAGACTGCTCCGTATGTTCGTTACAATCAAGACAAGTGTGTGCTGTTATCCTCCAGCCAGCAGAATGTCATAGTGATTGCCTCGACCTCCAGTCTCATACTAGATGTTGTGGTAACATATGCCAGGCTCTCATTCATTAATTAACCTTTACTATGAACCCCCAGGCATTTCTTAAACCTCTTAGCACACAGCCATCTTCAACAGCAATGTATAATAAACATGAATGGTAATATTGCGACTTTAACTCTTTTTCTGCCATAACCACAATGAAAACTATTAAACTGTAGTGTTATTTTGCAGGAAGTTAATATTATAGCTTCATCTGTGCCAGCAGCTGATCAGGGCATTAACGTGTAGTACAAGTGGTGAGGTAGGAGTATCCCCTATTAAAGGAGAAGTAAGGTGCCTCCTTCCCTCTGCTAGCCTTTAGGACACCCTTAGGCAAGGTGGAGTACCCATCTCCCCCCCCCCCCCTCCCACCCCTATCATAGAAGTAAAGAACAAATTTGATATATTGTCTGATCTAGAGATCCTATTTCAAGATGTGGATGATCAATGGGAAATGTTCAAGAATTCAATCAGTTTAGCTGCAGAAAAAAACTATTCCATAATTAAAGAAAGTGGGTCGTCAGACATGGATGACTGAAGAAATTTTACAGCTAATGGAAACAAGAAGACAGAACAAATATAATCCTGCCAAATATAAAGAAATTCACAGAAAAGTCAGAACATTATGTAAGGAGGCAAAAGAAGCATGGCTTGAGAAAAAGTGCATAGAAATTGAAACACAACACAACAGTAAAAATACCAAACTAAATCACAAAAGAATTCAGGAGCTTACTAATCAAAAAACACATACATCAGCAGGCTCCCTAAAGACAAAATATGGAAAAATCATAATAGAAAAAGATCAGATTTTACATGTATGGTCAGATTATGTGAAAAACTTTTATGATGATAACAGAGAAGAACAGTATCATATTCAAAATAATAATAAAGGACCATCAATTTTGAAGATGGAGGTTCAGAATGCTCTTAACCATATGAAATCTGGCAAGACTCCCGGTTCAGACAGCATCACAACAGAAAAAATTAACGCTTTAGAAGAATACGGAATAGATAAAGTTACCAGACTCCTGAATACCTTATATGATACTGGAGATATATTTATTGCAATCCCAAAGAAAGAAGAAGAAGAAAGAAATCAGGAGCCTTGGAATGTGATAAACATCGAACAATTAGTATAATGAGTCACATCATGAAGATTTTGCTAAGAATTACCATGCAAATAATTAGGAAGAAAATACAACCTGAAATAGGAGAGGAACAATGTGGGTTTTAGAAGTCTCCAGGATACAGTAAATGCTGTGTACATACTGAGAATAGTAATTGAATGTCCTTCATTGACTACACAAAGGCTATCGATAAAGTGAGACATGTCGACATGATAAGGATGCTTGAAGATCTACAAATTTATGAAAAAGACCTTAGACTTGTAAAAAACATAAACTGGAAACAACATGCTGCCATAAGGATTGATAATGAAGAAGGTCAATATCAGCCTGTTAACCCTTTACAGGGTGGAACGGCCATTTACGTCCGATACTGTAAATGGGCGAAACGTCCCAAAACACCCGATACTATTATGCATTGTAAAAACGCGATCTCTCGGCTTTCCGACACTTCCGACGGCTACTTTCGCTTTCGCCGATAGCTTGACAACGTGGCCGCCATTTGTAAGCGCCTACTATGAATTTGAACGGACTTTTACAGACTTTTTTTGATAGTTTTCGGGGTTTGTACGCTGTTTTTCAAAACGGATTTCGGCGATTCTTCAAGTGATAGCCGAGATTTCGCTAGGCTCAATTTAAGTGACATTAAAGGGCACGAAGTTGACTACTAATCGGAGCTAGATATCAGTGCAAAGTGTTACTTTGCATTAGCAGTCTGAGTCGGACTTTAAAGAAAGTGATTATGATTCTGAAAATGTCTTTGTAAATTGCCGTATAGATGATGGAAAATCACAAACAACATGCTGTATTTCGTAAATATTTGTGTTCATATATGGATTACCGACAACAATCACGTGAGTAACATATTCTGCATGCTTTTCCCTTCATTGTGTTGTTTATTTAACTAAAATCGGTTGACTAACACCTTATTTGTGATGTTTTTACTAACGCGACCCGAAATTTTACCGAACCTGAAAAAATCTTGCCCGTTCAGGGCTAAAAAACGGACAAACGTCTGCCCTGTAAAGGGTTAAGAGAGGTGTGAGACAGGGATGTGTAATGTCTCCAGATCTTTTTTCCCTGTACAGTGAACATATTTTCAGAAATATAGAAGATATGGAAGGAATCAACATTGGGGGACGATACATCAATAACATTAGATACGCAGATGATACAGTCTTGATTGCAGACAATGAACAGGACCTGCAACATTTAGTAGATGCAGTTGTTGCAGACAGTGAACAACTGGGGTTATAATTGAATTGTAAGAAGACACAGATTATGGTCGTCACTAGGAAGGAAGAAATACCCAAAAGTAATATACAAGTAAATGGGAAAATTCTTAAACAAGTTAATCGGTACAACTATCTCGGAACAGTCATAACATCTGATTGGAGATGCCTTGAAAAGATTAGAACAAGAATTGCCATAGCGAAGGTAGCCTTCTGTAAAATGAAAAACATACTGACCAATAAAAAGATATCAATTGAAACGAGAAAAAGAGTCTTGAGGTGCTACATAGAACCTGTACTTTTATATGGATGTGAGGCGTGAACAATGAGCAGACAAGCTGAAAAACATCTGATGGCTGTGGAGATGTGGTTTCTGAGGAAAATGCAAAGAATACCATGGACAGATAGAAAAACCAATGAACAAGTCCTTCAAGAAACAAATGAAGATCGTAAACTGATTAGAGACATTAGATGTAGACAGTCAAAATATTTTGGGCATGTTATGAGAAGAAATGAATTGGAGAACTTGGTGACAACTGGCAAGATGGAAATGAACAGACCAAGGGGAAGACCAAGAATTTAATACCTGGATGGCTTGGCCACGTGGCATGGTCGAGACAGAAAGACGGAGCTGATCCATGACTCTGGTGATTGAGTGAGATGGCAGAACATGACCGCTCACGCATATCGGCATGGCACATAATGAATGAATGAATAGATAAACAATGGCAAATACTAAAGCAACCATTACAAAAGACATCCAAGGAGGTAATATGAGAAATAAATAAGGCTGGGAAGAAGAAATGGATGACAGAGGAAATTATACAATTGATGGACATTAGTAGAAAGAGTAAACAAAATGAAGATGAATATAAAAGAATATAAAGAAATAGTACAAAAATGCAAGGCAGCAAAAGAAGCCTGACTAAATAGTACAAGCATACTGAAGAACAATGAAAGGACACAAAACTATATATAGAAAGATATAGGAATTATTGGGTATTAGAAAGCATGCAGCAAATAGTTGTTTTAAAACAAAAGATAAAATAAGTGACAAATGAATGCTAAAAATAATAATAGAATATAGCATTCAAATATAGACTAATCTTTGACTTGTATGTCACTTCATGTGTAGCCTTAACCCTGCAAATCAAAACTGAATGAAGATTACATACATGCATTTTTGTTTAGATTACATAACAAATAAATTCCACCAAAAGTGAAGATTAATGTGAAACTATACACTGAATTATGTATTTCAACAAAATCACATTTGGGGAAACATTCTGATGAAAAATGTAATGTAATATTCAACCACAGAATGACATGCATTAATATACATACCAACTTGCCTGGCAAAGTACAAACTAATTGCCAGTTTCTGAGCATACCACTTGCCATCTACAATGAGCACGGGCAACTGCCCATATGGTGTTTCTGAGGACAGATGGTTACAACTGTGAGTACTAGATATAACACACATTGATTTAGGCTGAGCACAATGGTGGCTAAGCTGATGTCATGAGTGAGATCGGACAAGGGTCCATTGACTGGGTTCGTTGTCTACTAAGAGAGGGAAAGACTGGCCATCTATTCCTTCATGTACGCTGACCTACAAAATGTGATGGTCAAGCACTTCACAGAACCAGGGTAGGTTCAATTCCAGGATTTGTTTTTAATTACTTTACTGAAATCACTTCATCAGACAAACATATAAGTGTGTGATCATTGGTTGATAAACCTTACTTCACTGAGTATACATACATCAACTGTGTTAAATGAATGGAAGCTAGAAAATTAGTGCTGAGAAAAAATATAATATGAATCTGATCTTACTATAAAAGAACATATTTCACAGAGACAGCAGATGATAAATATCAGATGTTCTATAATATATTTTGTATCAGACAGACAGACAGACAGACAGACAGACAGGCAGGCAGACAGAGAGTAAGATGGGGAAGGGGGGAGGGGGGGGGAGGGAGTGAGGGAGGCATGGATGTAATTTTTAATGTAGAATTATGATTAGGAGGTAATGAATTAGAAAAATGTTGAAGGATATATGCTTGATTAGGCACATGCTGAGAAGAAAACTGGAAATGTGTAAAAATGGTTCCTAACTGTTGAGGATGATGCCTCAAAATGTTCACATATTCCAGAAATATATTCATCAGGCAGTTGTGCTCTTGCAGTGGCTAGCATGCTTGCCTGTTGGCCCCGTGAACACGTTTTCAAATTACCATCGAGGTGGGGATGTTTTGTTTTTAATGGGACTGGATTCCCAGGTCAACCCAGCTTAAAAATGGTACCAGGAAATATTTAGAGAATTAACGAAAGTCAACATAATACTGATGATATCACCCATAAGTGCTAATTGGTCTATAAGAATGTAGGGCTAGAACCATTTACCCAATATGTCTGTAGAGGTGAAAAATGGTCCTTGACTTTTTCTATACACAAGATATTCATCAACTATTTCTGTTAACTTCACTACAATATATTCTTTGCTCAGTGAGTGAACAAAGACAAAGTAAAGTAGAAAAGTCTAGCTAGGAAAATAAGAGAACACAACACTTAGAAATGCAAACTTTAAAGTCATCACCACATAAACAGAAATATATATTACGTACTGCTTTTGAGTTCTGGCCACTCTGAAAATCTCACTCTTTCTTCCTCATATTCTAAACCACCAACAGCAGCCACAAGACGTGGCAACTCTCCTCTGCTCCTCAGGTGAAAGTAAATGTACTTTGGTTTTGACATCTCTTTAGTGCTGAAGGTGTGTATTTGCTTCGGCTCTGGAAATAAGATGGTAGGAAAACCATAATGAACAATATAACTTACAGAATGGTAGTTAAATCATTTCTTCTGGCACTAGATACAATGATTTTATCATAATTTCGGGCACAATAAGGAAAAATCATAACAATCAACAGAGGTAGAAAGAACTAAACATAATCCAGGAGTCAGTATATATTTTTGCAAATACAAACTAAGAAAACAATTGACAATTCAGGTGCCAGGTAAAAATGTCCACGTGCCATAATTTTTCTACCCCTCAAGATCAACATAACTAACACATGAGTAGTTCAGTCATAACCTTTGGCACTAGATACAATGTAGGGAAATCATTATTGATCAATACACATAGGTAGTTCTATCATAACCTCAGGCACTAGATACAATGTAGGGAAATCGTTGTGGATCAATATAACTTTCACATAGGTAGTTCAGTTATAACCTCCAGCACTAGATACAATGTAGGGAAATCGTTGTGGATCAATATAACTTTCACATAGGTAGTTCTATCATAACCTCAGGCACTAGATACAATGTAGGGAAATCGTTGTGGATCAATATAATTTTCACATAGGTAGTTCAGTTATAACCTCCAGCACTAGATACAATGTAGGGAAGTTGTTGTTGATCGATATAACTTTCACATAGGTAGTTCAATCATAACCTCTAGCACTAGATACAATGTAGGGAAATAATGTTGAAACAAAACTCAAATCAGTTATCAGTTGGGTATCTTCATTGCACTCTGGAGAGGTCCATAGGTGCTCAGATCCTCCTCCAGCATATGCATCAGCGTCCGGTGTCTAATAGTGCCAGTTCTATGTTGGTTGACGAGGCACCTCGTTTTCCTGATGTACCTCTCGCGTCTGGCCGTGCCAATTCTTACTCCCAAGTCTCTCATCCTGGACAGCGATGTGGATTCACTGACGTCAAAGTCCTCTGTTCTCGACACATCTTTAAAGACGTTAATAACATCGGCATGATCCATGGGCTGGCCATATATAGGGGGTGCAGAGCCAGCCAGTTTATCAGCTCGTTCATTTCCCTCGACTCCCGCATGTCATGGGACGAAGATGAAGGTGACTTTACGGACAACAGACTTCCGCAGTGACTCAGTCCACTGTCTACAGATCCAGCTTCGACCTTCCGAATCATGCTCATTGAATCACTTAGTACACACACGGTATAATGCTGTGATTCGAGCCATATGAAAGCCTGTGTAACTAACTACCATCATCATGCTGCTCGTGGTCATAGAGTGGACTCCACTGGATTCTTGAATGGTTCGGCCCGCTGAACGGGCTGTAAATGCCCACGCACTACTCTGCTGCTTTAAAACAGATCCGTCTATATAGATGAGCACTTCGGGGCTATCTGAGTGTTCATAGATGAGTGTGTTGACTTCTGCATTGACAGCGGCAGTGTTCTGCTCTCTGCACCGTCTGTCGAGTGTGATAATGCAGGAGAAAGTGCACTTAAAAGCTGGAGGCACCAACACCCATTTCTTGCCGGGGTTGATACTGGTAAGACTGCAGACCTGTTTGACGACATCTTCCGCCGACCCATCTATGATTTGCCCCTCTTTAGCCTGTCACCATTTTCTCTGAATATAGCGTTATGTAGAGGGTGCTGCTCATCTGCACTTATTTTTAAGTATGCACGAGCTCTCCAGATCTTGATCCTGTGGTTCATTGTCGGGAAGTCAAGGAGATATCCCATTGCTACACAGCTGGTGTCTCTCGTGCAGCCCAAAATGTGCATGGCTTCGTTTTGTACCTTTTCAAGTCTTCCAATCTGTGTAGGGCTGACAGTGAGGATGGCCAGGGCATACTCGATGGGTGAAAGCACCAGCAAAACTTTTACATAGGTAGTCCAATAATAACCTGTGGCACTGGATACATTGTAGGGAAATCATTGTTGATCAATACACATAGGTAGTCCAATCATAACCTGTGGCACTGGATACATTGTAGGGAAATCATTGTTGATCAATACACATAGGTAGTCCAATCATAACCTCTGGCACTAGACACAATGCAAGGCCAACTACTGCTGCTGACAGGGCCACTAATGCTGTCATATTGCTGCTGCCACCACATTGTGTCAGAGCAACAAGACTGACACACTTGCCTGGTGGCCAGAAATTCACATACCCATTGAGGAGGGATATTTTGTTCAGTAATGTTCAGTGACCTGAGCTTTCAAGTAGACCCAACCTAAAATACCAGGACATGTCTTGGGAAGTGAAAGCGGCCGGCGTGTCATTGACCATATCACGGATAAGTGTGCACTGGTCTATAAAAATATGGGGGGCAGCACCATATACCCAATACGCTTGAAGGTGTGCAGTATAATTAGTAATGTTAGTTACTGGTCTTCTCTTGAATTTATTTAAGTTTATTCACGTTCACGAAGGGTAAGAATTTTTCTTATAATTTCTGTATTTTAGACCAACCTTGACTTTTTGTTGCATTTTTAAATTCTCCATTCAATTTTACATATATGTGAAGAGTTTCAACAATAATGGCTTTCAATAGTGTTCAGTAACAACAATGTTCAGCAAAACCATGAGATAGACATCCATATTGCAAAACTCAAAATGGGGCCGCCCACTCAATAGTGGATGCATATATTTACTTTAAGTAATTAGAACTGGCAATTTAACTACTAAAATTAAACAATACAAGTTGATTACAAGTTTCATTTGTAGCAGTAATTTATCTGTGTAATTGCATAATTAAATAAACAAGCCACAGAAATAGAAAACAAAATTTAATATTCTTATCTCCCTTTGCCGGTCTCCATGGCCTAGGTTGTTAACGTCTTTCTCCTTAATCCTGTATATTCTCATGAGTAATGTAACATGCGCGAGAATCGGTAGCGGTTCTCGCCGTGTTGGTAACTGAAGGGGTATGTGAGACGGTGGCTTGGAAAGTAATGGCAAACTACTGAGCGTAATCTTGCCTAGTACATGACATCAACAGCAGCTGGAAAATGCTGGTATTGACTACAACGTCCTGTAAGGGATATGCAACATTAAAAAAAAAATCTCCCTTTGGGCCACGATCAGCTGTTTTCATTTTACTAAGATTCCTTTGCACTTCCTGAATGTAAATCACGATACAAAAATAATAACTCCGCTTAGAATTGACGTAAAGTCTTCATTGAGATAACGTTGGATTCATCTTTTCAAGCTGTATCCAAAGGGGATGTTTCATAAGTAAAAACCCAATTTTTAAAAATTGTATATATATGCTAATAATTAATAGGGCCCTTTACTTTTTATATTACTTGTACACTGAACTTAATTGTTTTAGTTTTATATAAATGTGGCACGCGTTTCTCTCATTCAATTGTGAGCACATCCATGTGCAAATAATAAAGACTGCATCTAATAAGAGTGATGAAGATAAAACTTAAAAAACAAATCCCCCCCCCCCTCCCTAAAAAAAAAAAAGCGAGTTTAATACCGCGAAAAATTATTTTCTACTTCTCTTAATGAATTAAAGCTGCTGCTACAAAACACGTAGAATATCATTAAGTTCATTAAGTTAAGTCAGCAGAACAATTTGTATGAATATTAATCTGAACACCCCAAAAAGTGATGCAAAAGATCACAGAATACAAACACAATTTAAAACGGTGTCTTTTGGAAAAGAAAACAATTAATAGCCAAGAACGATCGTCATACAAAAGTGTACTTTTTAAACAGAAAAACAACGCGCGCGCACTTGCCACACTCAGTATCTGCAAGTAACGAGTAACGTCGCGTTTGATTGAGAGCTCGAGGGTTAACTAGCTAGAGTGTATCTAGCCTAAAGGTGCCAAATTCAACATCATTTTGAGCTAAACCTGCTATGGAACTGGTATCAGCTAAGGCAGTCAATATTTTATTGTATTGGTTTATAATATTTACCTGAACAAAATAATAATGAATATTTAACTTACATCATTCAAGCATGTAAGAGTACATTTTCATATTCAGACAACAAATACAGAAGTCAAATGGTGGAAGTAAAACAGCTGTTTTATTTTTTTAGAGTGAGTTTATGACATTCAATCCAGATGTATTTGTATTTTATGCAGTAGCTCCACTCTGTGAATACCTTTACTTCTTGTTTACACGTTTTGTTTTTTATCTGACTTTTAATCGATCTTATATTACCAGCTTCTTTACTGCATGCGGTAACTACTATTTGCCTAACATGTATTTTCTACAGATTATGTTTCTTAGTCTCTCCCCTAGTTTATCCGCCCTGTTTTGTTTTTTTCTTTAAAAGGCTTCCGTTATCAGATAATCACCTTCTCGGATGATGTTAAAATATTGTATTGGCTATCATCAGTTCATACAGGAAGTTATCAGTCTATTCCCTGCTCCATTTCGGTTTCTCTCTATAACAATTTTTGGCATTCTGCTTCTTCTTCTTCTTCTTCTTCTTCTTCTTCTTCTTCTTCTTCTTCTTCTTCTTCTTCTTCTTCTTCTTCAGCTGCTGCTGCTGCTGCTGTTGCTACTGCTGCCACTACTACTACTACTACTACTACTACTACTACTACTACTACTACTACTACTACTACTACTACTACTACTACTACTTTTTTCGCATATCCTTTACAGGACAACGCTGTCAAAACCGGCATTTTATCGCTGTCGTTGATTTATTGGCAGGATTATGCTCAGTAGTTTGCCATTGCTTTCTGAGCAGCCGGCTCACTTATCCCGTAAGTTGCGAATGCGGCGAGAACCACTTCCTATTCTCGCGCGCTGCTTTACCCAACGTGGATAAACGGGATTGCGGAGAAATTCGTTTTTACAACCTAGGCCAGGGAGACCACTACTACTACTACTACCAATACTATTCTAGTACCGTCTGTGGGCCTGATGAACTGACGTCGCGGGCCGGATCCGGTGACCTCTGCTCCTGAGCAATGATTCTCAACTGGTGGGAAATTTCCCCCATGGGAGAATTTTAGGGTTTCCGGGGGGGGGGGGGGGGGATTAAGATTATTTCAAGATCGCGTTAATACAAGAACAGATTACTTGTTATTGTTTTTCCCTCAATACTTTACATTTCTGTAATTCTCGCCCTTCTGAAATTCGTTTTATAACGTAAGTAGACCCACCAATCACGTTTTATGTAGACGTCTAGACTTGTTCTAGTTAATCAATCAATCATGTGCCATGCCGGAAAGCGTGGGAGGTCATGACTCGCCATTTCACTCGATCACCAGAGTCATGGATCTGCTCAGTGTTCCTGTCTCGTCCATGCCATGTGGCGAAGCTATCCAGGTATTTTCCTCTCGGTCTTCCTCTTGGTCTGTTCCCCTCGATCTTGCCAGTTGTCAATAAGTTCTCCAATCCATTTCTTCTCATAACATGTCCAAAAAATTTTGACTGTCTTACGTCTAATTTCTCTAATCAGTCTACGATTTTCATTTGTCTCCTGTAGTACTTGGTCATTGGTTTTTCTAGTCTGTCCATGGTATTCTTTGCATTTTCCTCAGAAACCACATTTCTGCAGCCATCAGATGTTTTTCAGCTTGACTGCACATTGTCCAAGTTTCACATCCATACAAAAGAACAGGCTCTATGTATCCCCTCAACACTCTTTTTCTCGTTTCAATTGACATCTTTTTATTGGTCAGAATGTTTTTCATCTTGCTAAAGGCTACTTTCGCCATGGCGATTCTTGTTCTAATCTCTTCAAGGCATCTCCCATCAGATGGTATGACTGTTCCGAGATAATTGTACCGATTCACTTGTTGAAGAATATTCCCATTTACTTGTATATTATATTGTGGTACTTCGTTCTTCCTAGTGACGACCATAACCCGTGTCTTCTTACAATTTAATTCCAACCCCAGCTGCTCACTGTGTACAACAACTGCGTCTACTAATTGTTGTAGATCTTGTGCATTGTGTTCTATCAATACTGTATCTGCATATCTAATGCTATTGATGTTTCGTCCTCCAATGCTGATTCCATTTATATCTTCTAAATTCCTGAAAATATTTTCACTGTATAGGGAAACAAGATCTGGAGACATTACACATCTGAATAACGAAGACACAAACAATAGATTGCACGATTTATTGCCTGGCATATTTCGCTGCATCTCGTCAGGTACATACTGCAGAAATCACACAACTTACGTGAATTAACTAGATAAATCCTTCAAACTGAAATATACACATGTTTGCACAGTAATGTCGATTGTCTACCACGGTAATTTTAAACTGACTAACATGTCTTTCTGCTTGCACAAGGACGGCTTACGAAGGTTGATTATTATAGCTTCAGCAAACTTTAACAATCGACTACTTTGTGCGTTGAACAACACACGGAAGGCACTGTTTCTTTCAACCACGTGACCGCTCTCGAGCACATGTCTCGCGACCGATGAAGCTGGACTGCTCCGGTGTATCGGCCTGCCTAGGCTACCATCTTCTGTGTGTAGTATCTTGTCCAACCAATTCGGAATGTGTTCCGAAACCCTGCAATGTAACTGTCGCTCAGTTCTACCTATGTAGATGGCCTCGCATCTGCATGTAAATTGGTAAATACAATTTGATTTGGCGTACAAAGCTACAGGTTCTTTTGCTGCTGGGATGGGGATTGGTGTGTTTCGGTACTTGGTGACTATAGTTGCAGCACAGAATGTTCGCCCGACTGCTGTGGTGAGCCTGTACCGCAGACGTTGCATTACGTCACATCCCTGCCTAACACCTCACTTAATAGGTTGATATTGTCCCACTTCATTATCAATCCTTATGGCAGCTTGTTATTTCCAATATATGTTTTTTATAAGTCTAATGTCTTCCCCATCAATTTGTAGATCTGCAAGCATATCTACCATGGTGACATGTCTAATTCTATCAAAAGCCTTTGTGTAGTCAATAAAGCAAAGGTGTATATCCTTGTTTACTTCTATAGCACGTTCAATAACTGTTCGCAGCATATACACATTGGTCTTCCCCTATTTCAATTTGTATTTTCTTCCTCACTATTTGCATGATAATTCGTTCTAGTATGTGCTATTGAAATGTGGTTTCTGAGGAAAATGCAAAGAGTACCATGGACAGATAGAAAAACCAATGACCAAGTACTACAGGAGACAAATGAAAATCGTAGACTGATTAGAGAAATTAGACGAAGACAGTCAAAATATTTTGGACATGTTATGAGAAGAAATGGATTGGAGAACTTATTGACAACTGGCATGATCGAGGGGAACAGACCAAGAGGAAGACCGAGAGGAAAATACCTAGATGGCTTGGCCTCGTAGCATGGACAAGACAGGAACACTGAGCTGATCCATGACTCTGGTGATCGAGTGAAATGGCGAGTCATGACCACCCACGCTTTCCGGCATGGCACATGATTGATTGATTGATGTGCTATTAAATTTAGCTTCCATATTTGCGTATACTGTGTAGCGGCGGGGGGATTTATATGGAGGAAATGCGAAAGGGGGGAATGACGTTCTGAATGTATGGTGAAAGGGTGCATGGGCCAAAAAAGGTTGAGAACCACTGCCCCAGAGCAAGCAGTTTTCAGCTAAATTCTCGTAAACTCGGCCAGAACTCGCCAAAATGGCTAAATTGACAGTTTATCCTAACCCTGACCTGCCGATGAACCTCGTGCGACCGAGCATTTTCAAACAATTTGCTTCAGTGACCCGACGCCTCTTTACTGATGCGTGTGGCCCAAATACCAAATAAACTAACCAGCAAATTGCTGAAGTAGGCATAATCACGTCCTTCCTGCTTTTATCTCATATAGCATAGAAGTTCTCTGGTTGGCAACTCCAGCTTGTTATCCCAACACCGACATGCATTTCCAACTTAAGCGCTCCGTCACTTCCAGCAGAGGTCGAATAGTAAAGTGAGTACAAGTCCCTGGAAGGGGTTATGGACACGGTTTGTAATCCCGCTTACCCGCGTTAGAAACACAACTGCGCGCGATTTGGCAGCAGACCGCGTTGTGCTGGGTTTTAACGAATTGATATTGGAGGAGCGGCTGGTCGAGTGACTAGAACGCCGGATACTTCTTCAGGAGACCCGGGTTCGAATCCTCAGTAAGGTGTGGGATTTATTTTCTGTCGAGGACAACAAGAAAACAAGAAAATCCTAACCTACAAAGTTCGCGGCGACTGCACTAGCCAGGCGGCCTTAATTCCTCACAGACATCAGGATGCCACGCAATCACGCGTATATGTCGACTACTGCTAAATGTTATGGTGCTCGCTTGCTTTGGACCCCCAGGCAGGTGCAATGCCGGGCCCTATGCCTCGAAAGTGTCCAACCACAGGAGGTCCTTCTCAGATGCCCTGTGGAGCCAGGGGACCTGAGAATAGAGCGTCTGACCATACCAAACAAAGACTAAAAATAATGCACTTGACAGCAGAACACATACTCCAAGACTGCCCAATTACAACATGTCTAGGCCAACCTTCTGGCCTAGAGAGACGCCAGTGGAAGATAAACTCTAAGAGACAACATTGCAGTTATATACATATTTCAAGCGAACGAAAGAAGAAGGAAAAAAATGGATACTTCTAAGGTGGCTGAGTGGTCTCGAGGTATGGTGTCCGCCTCGAGTGCTGAAGGTACCGTGTTAAAGTCCCGGTGAGGGACGGGATTTTCCTTCTAGGATTAGATGTATGCATATTACTGGGAAGCCGCGGTAGTGTAGTGACTAGACACTTGCCTACCGCACCGAAGACTAAAGTGGGTACCAAGAAATGTCTTGGAAAGCAAAGCTGGTCGGCGTGATACTGACCAATCAGCCATGAGTCAATAAAAAATATGTATCTGAAAACATAGGCCCAATACGCCTTTGTTTGTTCGGTTTTTTTTTTTTTCCATATCCTTTTACAGGAAAGGCATCGCTGTTAACACCAGCATTTTACTGCTGCTGTTGATGTCTTGGTAAGTTTACGTTCAGTAGTTTGCTGTTGCTTTCTGAATGACCAGCTCCCATACCTGCCATTCAAACTGATTTTTACTGCCAATATAGTATTTTGCGGTATATGGGGGGGGGGGGGGGGGGGGGGGTGTTTGAGCCTGAGGAATTAAGGCCGCCTGGCTAGTGCAGTCGCCGCGAACTGTGCAGGTTAGGATTTTCTTGTTTTCTTGTTGTCCCCGACAGAAAATAAATCCCACACCTTACCGAGGACTCGAACCCGGGTCTTCTGAAGGAGTATCAGGCATACTAGCCACTCGGCCAGCCGCTCCTCCAATACCAATTCGTTAAAACTCAGCGCAACGCGGTCTGCTACCAAATCGCGCGCAGTTGTGTTTCTAATGCGGGTAAGCGGGATTACAAACCGTGTCCACAACCCCTTCGAGGGACTTGTACACACTTTACTATTCGACCTCTGCTGGAAGTGACGGAGTGCTTAAATTGGAAATGCACGTCGGTGTTGGGACAACAAGCTGGAGTTGCCAACCAGAGAACTTCTATGCTATATGAGGTAAAAGTAGGAAGGACGTGATTATGCCTACCTCAGCATTTTGCTGGTTAGTCTATTTGGAAAACTGTCAGCATAACCTTCCCTGCTGATGGCGTATCCTTGAATTTTTGGACACAAGGTGAAGAAGAATGTTTTCATTGCATTGAAGCACGCTTTAATTCGAGCTGGTAGTGATACACCCATGATTCGTCCCCAATGACAATCCTGTTCAGCATGTCTTCTCCTTCATCTACGTATCGACAGAGATGATGCAAGGACAGGTCAAATCGGTTCATTTTATCTTCCTCCTTCAATTGTCTGGGTACCCACCTTGAGCACACTTTCTTAAATTTCAATCGATCATGCGTTATGCTGTATGCCGAACCATGTGAGCACCCTATTGCAGATGCTACAGAGTCTATCGTTACTCGCCTGTCACCTCTAATCATCTCCTCCACCCGCTGCACGGTTGCTTCTGTTGCAATCTCAACAAGACGACCAGATCGGATTTCATCAACAATTTTAGAGCATCCTTGAGAAAAATTTTCTACCCAGCTGTACACCGCTTTACGGGAAAAATATTTGTCAGCATAAACAGGAAGCATTCCTAATGAACGTCCTTTGCAGGCAGTCATTTTGCCCACACAAAAAAACGCACAACGGCACGTTGCTCTTTGGTTGTACACTCCGTAAATATCGTCGCCATTTTGTTTATGCGCTGCGCATGCACATGAGAAACCTAGCGCCACCTGACGAACGGGAATATAAAGTTCGATGTTGCTGTCACTTAATGACACCTGTAGAAAACACCAACTGCCGTACATTTACCTGTCGTCACACAGAACTTTGTGACTTACTTATTGACTCGCCCTCGTAGAAACGTGTAGAGAGTTTAATATAAACATATTCCCATAATTTGTGAATTATTCAAAGGCAGGACTGTATACGGTATCAATACCTGAAACGTTGGAAAATCACGAGGAAAATAAGCTGTTTATAACATGTAGTACAACTCATAAATATACTCTATCTAGACCAGTGATTCTCAACCGGTGGGGAATTCCCCCCCCCCCCGCCCCCTGGGGGGTGGGAGGGGGGATTTTAGGGTTTCTAGGGGAGGGGGAATTAAGAATATTTCAAGATCGCATTAATACAAGTACCAGTTACTTGATATTGTTTTTCCCTCTAAATTTTACAGTTCTGTACTTCTCGCTGTCACGAAAAACACCGTGATTAACCAGTTGATGACAATACAGGCAATCTGATTAAACGTCATATTGCAGGGCCCCAATTGTTTTTTTAACAATACAGTAAAAACAGGTCGGATTCAAGCGGAAGTGCCCGGCTCGGGAGAAAACAGTCCGTCTGTCATTTAGAATTTCCCGACATCAAACGGAATGGCGGTTTTGCTTGTCACCACATGACAGAAAGTTGTGGGTTTGTTATTGGAAACATTGGGACACCTGCAGGACATCAACAACGTCACGTGAACAATTCAAGGCTGTTTGGAAAAACATGATTGGGGGAGACAGTGTACCTCAAACAGTTGATTTAGGCGGACGTGTTTTGGCACTGCAGTTAGGAGTGGAAAAATGTCTACCGTGTGCGAATTAGTTAATTTAATTTTACAAATCACATCTACATTTGCCTGTCATGGCAAATGTAGATGTGATTTTATCAAACTGCGGTGTTGCCTAAGGTAGTCAATATAGTCTATTTAAGCCTAATTAATATAGGCAGTAGTCTTGTTAAAACTAGAGTGTGATGATTAGCACTGTTAGTTGAAAACTAGTTAGAGTAGTGAAGTGATAATTGGCTCTGCTAGGATGAATAGGATAGCGGGGTGATATTTGGAGAGATTTAAGATGGGTTGGGAGATGGGGAAAGTGTCCAATGGGGGGGGGGGGATCTTTCAGTGGTTTGCCCACTGAAGTTTTGCACTCTGTTTATGGGTCTTTCCTTGTCATAGCCTGATTCGGACGTAGGTGAGGAGCTAATCTGCTCTATGACAGAGTTTAGTTAGCTGAAAAATAACAGAGCAAGGCAATAGGCTTACACTCAGCCGGTAGGATCAGTGACTAGTGCTATCACCAGATGTGTTGTTTCTCTAACAGGTTCCCTGCCAGTTACGAGGAAGCTCAACACTGGTTTTGAAACAAGCTCAACTCCAATTAGACAGAACACCAGTTGGACACTCAAATGTTTCTTACGGAAAAAGGAATAACGTCCGAGAAGAAAGATGGTATTATGTTTACGCTGGACTCATAATCAGGAGGGTTCACCATAACATGGCTCAGAAGAGCCAACCAATATAATGATTCCTGTGTGTTAAGGTTCACCTAGGATGGGTGATGATTGTGATATGTCACACATCATACAAACATTGTTAAAGGAATGAGAACATTAAAATATAAGTCACATGGTGTGATAAATTCCAGTGAAATATTACAAAAGACATCATACTTGAGACTGTATAGACACTAGTTAGGATCAAGTATATTAACAATAACAGTGATACCTAAGTTCTCACAACAAAGGATTCGTACATTTTTTAGGAACGATAGGAACTTATAATGTGTAGTATGCAACCGGTCCATGATCAGCTGTAATTACAAACAGTATCTATTTCGGATGATCAGGAAGATGGATTACCAGGTAGCTACAGATGACAGTCGGTGTCCGGCAGGAGGGATACAGCACTGAGTGAGATGGACTTGTTCTGACTTAACGTGCTGTGGTGTGTCCTTGCAAGGATGAAATGACTATGCTATTATCTGAGGGTCCGATCCTACACACATTATAGAACACATCACACATTTACTTCGCATACACGTCTCATATACGTTACACTTTTCTTTTAATAAATTAATCTTTATTAATTTTTAGAAGCAAGAGTTGTTGAATATGTTGCGTGGGGAAGAATGAGAGGGGGCATAGTACGACAGTGATAGAGAGAGGAAAAGGTGTCCATGAACTGAAGGAGTGTGTTGGACGGAAGCTGGTGGATTCTCCAGGATATTGATAGGGGGAAAAAAATTATAATGTGGGTGTTGACTCCCCTCACTCCAGGGACGACACTTTAAAGTAAGACACAACACTCGCCCTAATGAAATTCGTTTTATAACGTAAGTAGAACCGCAAATCACGTTTTATGTAGATGTCTAGACTTGTTCTAGTATGTGTTATTAAATTTAGCTTCAATTTTTATGTATACTATGTAAGGGTGGGGGATTATAGGGAAGATATTCGAAAGGGGGGGGGGGATGACGTTCTGAACATATGGTAAAGGGGGGGGGGCATGGGCCAAAAAAAGTTGAGAACCACTGATCTAGACCAGAATAGATGGCGAAACATCCGATTAGTTTGACATCAAACAAGAAGTTCATCAGGGCTGTGTGCTGTACCCTTATTTGTTCAACCTGTGCACCGACAATATAATGAGAAATGTCAGAGATGATATAACCAAGGAGATATATGATGTCCTAGATATCGGTGGTCATGAAATACCAGAGCTTCGATATACTGATGATACAGTATTACTATCCACATCACAGAATGATATAGAAAAACTAATAACCTCAACCCAAAAGAATAGCGAAAATCACAAATTATATCGTAATATAGCAAAAGCAAAGATAATGCATACAGATACAACTAATATGGAGAAAGAAATATATGTTAATGAGGAAAAATTGGAGGTGGTAGAAAACTTCGAATATCTTGGGTTATTAATTAGCACCATAGGTGATACAATGAAGGAAACTAAAGCAGCTAGAGATTTAAAGATCATGTATCTTTCCCATTGCAACATACGCCCTGCTACTGAGTGAGTGCGTGGCGCGACACTGTGAGCTGTGAGTTTCGTGTGAAGTGGTTTTGAATCTGCCCAAGTTTTTTTTTTTTTTTTGGAACGTGACTGCATGTTCAGAGCGATGGCAGGTGGCTATGTCCCAGAGTTGACCGGTTTTTGCCTTATGCAGAAATACGTGGCTGCTGGGCTTCTGGTTGACTGCCACTGCCATCGGTGATGAACTGTATTTTCGTGGACTGTATGGGTGAACATCTAGGAAACATCCAGATAGGAAAATGACTGCTGATTCCATCAGAGATGAATTGGGTGTTTCGTGGGGGACTGGTGTGTTGACATTCTGGTGGCGGAATTATGCGCAGTGTATCTGTGCGGGCTGTTGTTTGTCGAGACTCCTGTCTTTTCCACTTTTCACATTGGGCAGTGGGGAGCGTTTTGTGTGATATTCACTGGCACAGGAACGGAGCATAATGGGGACGACCCGTTGCTGTGAAGTTGGAACTGCGACTAACTAACTAACTAACTAGCATGTTAGACCTGGACACATACTAAACAAGCTGCACAGCGCATAAATGTCTTTTAATATAAATGTTATAGACGGGTTCTAAGAATATCTTGGATACAGCAATGAACAAATGCACCCACACGACAAGGTCTGAATATTGAAGAATGTTGGCTACTAAAGACGATAAAACAAAGGAAATTGAAATATTTTGGTCACTTGAAACGTCATGAAAGCTTGGAGAGAACAATCATGGAGGGGTATATGCCCGGGAAGAGAAGAAGAGGAAGGCCAAAGAGAAGATGCGTGCAGTTGTGGCAGATGATCTCCAAATGGGTGCATCGGACGCGGGACATCTTGCTTATGACCGAGAACTTTTCGGGAAGGTTGTTATGGGAGCGAAGTTCTGCAAGGAACCTGCTACTGAATGAATTAATAGAATTTATAGTGTTATATGCATGGGCAGTGCGCAGATAAGTTGAAAAACGTCTAGTGTCAGTGGAAATGTGGTTGAGGAAAATGCTAAGAATACAATAGACGGTTAGAAAAGCGACTGAGACAGTTTTATAAGAAATACATGAAAACCGTTAACTACGGTAAACTGATTAGAGACATTAGATGGATACAGTGGAGACTGTTGAGCACGTTATTAGGGGAAATAAATTAGAACAAATAGTGACAACTAATGCAATTGATGAGAAAAGGCAGGGGAAATTAGAGACACAATACCCAGACGGCTAAGTCACATATTAGAAATAAGGACAATAACATAGTTATAGTCCAATACTCTGGGGATCATGTGATATGGCGAGCTATGATAGGCTTATGGACATGTCACATGATGATGATTCGTTGGTTCCAGACAAGAGAGTGTCTGGTTATACTATTAGAACGCATTCAACATGAGGCAATGCAATCGAGTTTCTTCTGTATTACATGTGTGCAAAATATAATGGCCCTACCATCCATATAAGACTGGTAGAAGGTGCTCTATGTCAAGGTGTACCGTAATGTTGCAGCAGACGGTGAGCATTTCCTGGCCTAAAACCTAAACCAGAAGAAACTACAATCCCTAAACTCAAGGTTTTCATCCAGTTAACCTTCCGAGGAGATGACGTAATGCAACGTTTGCAGGACCGGCTCATCACAGCAGTCGGGCGAACATTCTGTGCTACAACTTCAGTTATCAGGTACAGAACCACACCGATCCCCACTCCAGCAGTTAAAGAACCTGTAGCTCTGAACACCAAATGGAATTGTATTTACCAATTTACATGCAGGTTCGAGGCCATCTACATAGGTAGAACAGAGCGACAGTTACATAACAGGGTGTTGGAACACATTCCGAACTGGGTGGACAAGATACTACACACAGAAGATGGTAGCCTAGGCAGGCCGACACACCGGAACAGTCCTGCTTCATCGGTCGCGAGACACGTGCTCGAGAGTGGTCATGTGGTTGAAAGAGACAGTGCCTTCCGTGTGTTGTTCAACACACAGAGTAGTCGGTTGTTAAGGTTTGCTGAAGCCATAGTGATCAACCTGCGTAAGCCGGCCTTGTGCAAGCAGAAAGACATGTTAGTCAGTTTAAAATTACCGTGGTAGACAATCGACATTACTGTGCGAATATGTGTATATTTCAGATTGAAGGATTTATCTAGTTATTTCACTTTATGTTGTGTGATTTCTGCAGTATGTGCCTGACGAGATGCAGCGAAATATGCCAGGCAATAAATCGTGCAGTCTATTGTTTGCGTCTTCGTTATTCAATAGACATATGTTGAAGAGAGGAAGATTTTGGATGACATAAGCTGAAGGGATAATCATTCAGGTGTGTGAAATGGGCAGAATAGCTATTGGAGAATAATGGGCGGTGCCCCCCCCCCCCCCCCAACAATAAAGTAATGCAGACAGTTACACTTTGACTGGGCCGAGGGTGCCGGTGTTACAGAAATGTCCGTACAACAGCTGATAGACGACATCTCACACTCTGGCGATGTTTTTATATACACTAATGGGTCTGAGGTCAGCGGTAAAAAGAATGGGTGGAGTTTCATTGCAAAGGCAAATGGGCACTGTTTAAATAAGAAGAATGTGATATATTCTGTTACCACGTCTAGCATAAGAATATAAGTTAAGGCCGTGTCTGTAGCCTCTCGAGGGTTGGAGGGCAGCACTGCTAGACTCACAGAGTATGGTTTTGAAATGCTCCAGGTGAAATGGCTAGCATCGCTTGACAGGACGGAGATTACAATCACATCATGCAGTTTCTGTCCAAAGCATGCAGGTGAGCGAAGGGCAATGAACAAGCCAATAGATGTAGTAACAGCTACTGATACACCTCTGGACGGAGAGCTAAGTTATGATGAAAGCTATGTGGGGAAGACTGGGATCGGGTGAACAGTGCAGCTGAACAGGCGGAATCTCCATATCAGGAAAAGCTGGCTTAGAAGGTAATGAGTATATGATCCGGACGACACCCAAAGGCGTAATCGTTTATCATGGGATGGAAGGTTGATTTTATTCACGAAAGCAAAAGAAGATTCTACAATCCAATCTCTTCTCTATTTGAGTGCGCCACTATACGGCCTGATGAAAGTAAAACTCTTTGGTGCTGGTTGGATCAACGGAGTCAGAAGACCCGATATTGGTGGCTATATATGACGGCGCTCTGTCACAAAAAGGGCTATTTGGTGCCGTGACTCAAAGCGTAGAGGAATTGGCAGACAGAGTTTTAATCAAATTGCTACTGAAATAATGATCATGGGAACTCTTCAGTAATATTTGGAAAGGGGCGTGTCTGGGAATGTGGCGAATGCTGTCAATTCTTAGGCTCAGTATTCAATATATATTTCCCCCATCTTTTTATACGTTACTACTTAAACTGGTGTATGGTTTTGCCTCACGAAGTGGGATTTGACGAAGGAAGGTCGGGTTGTTATGTGTTTGGCTTAATCTCATTATCTTTGTTTTCCTTAATGTTCTTCTTCATTTGATAGAATGCAGTTTTTGCTTGTCCTACTCTATTTTTTGTATAATCTGTGTATATGCTGCGTTCAGTTATTGAACTTTCTATAGAAGTAAGCAAAGATATATATATATATATATATATATATATATATATATATATATCTTTGCTTTATTGACTATACAAAGGCTTTCAATAGAGTAAGACATGTCAACATGGTAGATATTCTTGCAGATCTACAAATTGATGGGAAAGAGATTAGACTTAAAAGAAAACATATATTGGAAACAACATGCTGCCATAAGGATTGATAATGAAGTGGGACAATATTAGCCTATTAAGAGAGGTGATAGGCAGGGATGTGTAGTCCTCCAGATGTTTTTTCCCTATATAGTGAAAATATTTTCAGAAATGTAGAAGATATAAATGGAATCAGCATTGGAGGACGAAACATCAATAACATTAGATATGCAGACGATACAATTAGTAGATGTGGTTGTTGCACACAGTGGACAACTGGGATTAGAATTAAATTGTAAAAAGACACAGATTATGATCGTCACTAGGAAGAACGAAATACCATAATGTAATATACAAGTAAATGGGAATATTCTTGAACAAGTGAATCGGTAAAATTATCTCGGAACAGTCATAATATCTGATGGGAGATGCCTTGAAGAGATTAGAACAAGAATCGCCATGGCGAAAGTAGCCTTTAGCAAGATAAAAAACATACTGACCAATAAAAAGATGTCAATTGAAACGAGAAAAAGAGTTTTGAGGGAATACACGGAGCCTGTTCTTTTGTATGGATGTGACAATGGGCAGTCAAGCTGAAAAACATCTAATGACTGCAGAAATGTGGTTTCTGAGGAAAATGCAAAGAATGCCATGACATACAGAAAAACCAATGACCAAGTACTACAGGAGACAAATGAAAATCGTAAACTGATTAGAGAAATTAGACGTAGGCAGTCAAAATTTTTGGACATGTTATGAGAAAAAATGGATTGGAGAATTTAGTGGCAACTGGCAAGATCGAAGGGAACAGACCAAGGGGAAGACCGAGAAGTAAATACCTGGATGGCTTGGCCACATGGCATGGTCGAGACAGGAACACTGAGCTGATCCACGACTCTGGTGATCGAGTGAAATGGCGAGTCATGACCGTCCTACGCTTTCCGGCATGGCACATGATTGATTGATTGATGCGTCTTCCATCTGATGTTATCTATGTGCCTAGATATCTGAATTTCTGCACTTGCCCCAAAATAACGCCCTGCACTTTAATTGCACATTTAGGCATAATCTGTTTCTTTGAAATCACAATGACTTCTGTTTTTCTTTTTATACAGACTGAGGCCCATTGTTTCACTTTCTATAACCGCCGTATCTATCATTTACTGTAGACCCCTCTTCGTCGGCGAAGTCTAAATATGAAGCTGCTTTTTTCACGATGCATTGAATTCCATTTTTAGCAAATGTTATTGTTGTCTTCGTAATCCAGTCTATAGTAATTAGTAGTAGTAGTAGTAGTAGTAGTAGTAGTAGTAGTAGTAGTAGTAGTAGTAGTAGTAGTAGTAACAATAATGAGGAGGCCATCATGCCGATTGGATAAGAGCGCTAGTTCTTAAACTTCCGGTGCGCTGATGCCGAGTTAGCGAGTTCAACTTTCACACCGGTCATTTGGACTAAAATATTGATGTCTCGTTCCTGACGTGGGCACGTAAATTACAAGTACCTCCGAAGAACGTATATCGACCACGTCTGTGTTCAAAGCGAGCGAATGAGGAAACAAATAATAATGACAAAATGCTGACGTTGACTGATTCAGTGCAGAAGGATAATATATCGCCACATGTGACCTCCATTTGGACAGAAGGATGACATATCGCCATAGTAGGGTCTTCGTATTATTTGTTCTATTTCATACTGCAATTGCAATGCTCAGTGAATGAAAATTTACATGATACTTGTTAATTTGATTGGGTATCAAGCTTGGACCAAACCTACGTTTTGTTTGACACTGAATCAGTTAAGCTAATGGTTTTCTGTGCGATCCCTTGGTGCTGCATTAATCTCGAAAGGAACTCTCTATGAATGCTGTCATTGCCTCTATATAATCACCAAAATCCAATATACAGTGGCAAATTCAGTTCATGCTTTTATACATTAGTATGCACCATGTGACTATCTGGTCAGTGCAGGATCTGTTTGGTCAGAGGCCTGGGTTGAAGCCTTAGTTAATGGCGATCAGGAGAAAAGCTTTAAAGACACTTTGAAGATCTCAAAACAGCTTTTGGAATTCATCACGCCACTTGGGAGACTGCTGCAAAAGACTGAAATTTATGGTGTACATCATTACGCACTGGTGTAATCACCTGTGAAGCAAACAGGACTGCAAGAGCTGCGAAAGAAAGGCTGGACAAAAGTTTGGAAAAAAAAACTGCAGCAGATTCTCCACCTGGAACGTCAAGCATTTTTTGCCCACATTGTCAAAGAACATTTCGAGCCAAAATAGACCTCAAGACTCCAAACTTTCAACCCCACGGGATGAAATGAATGATCACCATGTCGGGAGTCTCCGTGGCGTTGTCAAGCCGTTTGCCTCGGGCTCCGAAGGTTGTGGGTTCGATTCTGGGCCGCATCCTTCGGTTCACGAGTGCATTTTTCGGAGACTCCTAAGGGTCGTCGCTGAAGCTATTGTCAGAAGTGGGGGTGCTCCACCGCCTCGTTGAAGTATTATCGCTGGCGAGCCATCCCAGGTTGTCAGAAGTGACAATTTTTAATTTCTTACAAAGACCACAATTTGTCAGAAATTGACTAGGGATTGATTGATTGATTGATTTAGGAACCGACATCACAGCACTCGGGACAAAATCTATACTGCTTAACTACAGATTAAACCCCTTAATATCAAGGAGTACAGCTGAAAGTGGTTCGTTAAACAAAGATGAAATAAGCTGGTCTTGATATTGCCGAAGGAGTGGGAAAGGGAAAGTTAGATGACTAGGTTTATATTTACGAATGGATTACTAGCCATAGCAGATCCGCACCCCCCGGACAAGTTTCCTCTCCCAGGTGTATAAATAAGCCATCACCAATGTACACACACAAACACGTATGCATAATTGTAAAATACCAGATAACTATATGAGTTTACAACAAAATACACTCGCTTTAATTACTATCAATATTATTAAACATATGATGTTTTTCACGATGATGATGATGATGATGATGATGATGATGATGATGATGATGATGATGATTGCCATATGATGAGGCACCCCTTAAAGAAGATACAAGAAAAAGAGAAAAGGGTTTTCCCAAAATGGACACCAAACCGAACGATGAACATGAAAACCAAGGGAAACCCGAGACGTCACATGACAACATAAACAGACGTTGTGTGATTCTCATAAGGAGCGGACGTGTCTTCGAGGAGCTGGATGCGATTATTCCGAGCTTCGGCAAATAGATAACAGCAGGAACAATCGATTGGCAAGGATATAAGCAATGAAAGGATCAGGCCTAGACCATGCCTGAATTCAGAACGGCGAAATAGCAGTCTGCGCCTCAAGGTGAACTAATGGATAGATTAGGGAAGTTTTCATAGATACTAGATAGTAAACGCCGACCCCGTGTAAAGGGGCAGTTTACAGTATACGAAAATATTACCTATTGTTTTATTCAGCACGATATTAAAGTGTGAGATCGTTCACTGGATTGGCGTCAGTCTAATTTCACACTTGTTACCGTTCAAGGTGAGTTCAGGTTATTCTGTTAACGAGTTTACAATTGAGGTTCATTCCACATCCAATATTGATGGAGTAACGTCATGACAATGATGATGATGAACTATGCAATATACACTCATGCATGTGAAATGATGGAAAGTATATACATAATTCTAAAGTACTTGTATCCTGTCTGGATCTGTGTCCTGGTTACAAGTGAAATCCGAAACAGCAGGTCGGTCTTCAGAACTTCGTTCCGTCCTGACGCCACCAGATCCCATATTGTCACTGCACGGGAAAACCTGGGCTCCCGTTGAGTACTTGGAATAGATAATCAAGAATTTGTATTATCTAGTTCTACATCAGTAAAATCCTACGTAATACATATAATCTATCACAATGACAAGTCTGGCCGTATCTCTCTTCCACCTCTACTGCTTTCACTCTCCTCTTTCTTCCTCAATATCCCTCTCCTACTGTATAGTCTATGAAGGACTTTTCCATCGTCTCACACGCCTGTAATTACAATTTCTACCATCCCTTGTACCGTCCCGTCATGAGGAATGAATTGTCCTAAGTCTATGTCAATAATTCAGACACCCAGTTCCTCACAGCTGCTCCGTTCAAACGTTGGTTTAGCAGATCAAAGGGTCAGTAGTGATATCATAGTAGTAGCTGAACTCCGGGCTTAAGTGCCGTGATCAGTCTCCGTGATATGCCTCAGTGAGTTACCGTGAACGTTCGCTCATCACTCACCAAAAGTGCTACGCGCACCATATACCCAATACCGATTGTAGGTAATGTCAGCACCACTACACCTCTGCATGTATACCCAATCCATGGACAATATGTTTAAGTTCGCTGCTCGTAAGAACAGGCTAACATAACACCAAATTCCTCCTAGTGAGTTACCATATAACAAATAAATGTATCCAACATATAATTAGACATTATGCATATGAAGATGTTCCTACATAAGTAGTATGAATTCACACAAAAATGTAATATAATTATCTACAAACAACTGAGAAACTAATAGTTTCCATAAACGTGATAGACAGCTGACAAAACCAGTTAAAATTCTGCCGAATTCATGTCCAGAGTATAACAAAAATTATGAATATAAACATTGAAAAATATATGTAAGAATAAAAAACTTATATCAGTAGGTGTCAGAGTCTTGCGTAGAGCAAGATAAGTAGCTCGTTTTCTGGCAAGTGTGAAGCGATATCAAACTATCAAATCACACGAAGTGAATATCCGCAACTGTTATTTACAAGCTTTATTTACACGCTGCATTCATTATCGCACAGACATCGCGCAATGACAACCCATAGCAATCATCACAGCATGAACAATATCAATACAATACATAAGGATACATGCAATCAATATACATATCACTTACAAGCCAAAACACTCAAGCGTTCGAACCAGTCTCCCACTGTCGCACAGGCTAGCTCTCAATGCAGATTCAAAACCACTCGCAGACTCATGCGACCTGTCCATACAAACGCCTAACCCCGTCTGCCTGGCCTTTCGTTCTACACGCTAGTTGGCGCTCAAGTCAGCTCTTGTGACCCCTGCAAGGTTCACGGGGTGTACCGCTGACCAGCGGTAGTTTAGCGTCGCTCAGTTGCTGGGCCTGGCTGCTTATACGGGCGTCGTCGAAGACGCCGCATTCCCTCTGCAGTGTTTAACATCACTCAGGGTTGCGTGTTGTTATGTTGCCTGGCGTTGGCACAGACAACGCGTCGCAACCTCAGATGTGAGACCTTGACACTCTCCACACCCCTTTTTCATGAAAGGATTTCCTTTCATGTACAATATATATAGGTGTGATTAAACTTGTCAAAGTCGAACATTGTATACCTTAATAGTTATTATAAATATATACAGGTGAATAGTAAACAATATGTATACAACAATTATGTTGCACCATGAAGTACAACAGTCAAGTATAATCTATTTGATGGACATTACCTCGCTGTGACACAGCTAGTCCGGTAGGTATCGGCTAAACTGGCCCCTACCTCAACAACCAAGAACAAAAATAATAAAATCATCAGGTCAAACTGTGAGCATCTCCCTCTGAGATAGCTCCGACATCAGACCTCTGTTTAGAGTTTCTAATAAAGGTTAACAGTTTTGGCAATATATTGTCCATATGTAAATGACGTCACATTGACGTGTTATCTATCAAGCACACATGTTAATGGATACAATACATATTTACACATCACCAAGAATGTCCCTTGGTTATTATACAAAAAATTTAGGAACAATAATTTATCGTCGTTTACATGACATAAATTACCACTACAACTTTATTTCTTAGTGTCATAATTTGATACTTGTTGACAAATGTGCACAAAAAGTCACGTATGTAAAGAAGTAATCAAGTTAAGATGCTGAGATTACATATTATAAAGATCGACATATACAATTCCGTATATGGAAATATTTTAAATAACATTTTAATACAATCGTCATAAATTTATAGACTTTTTAGCGTAGTCTGCTAACTTTTAAATTAATATGCACAAAATACCGGAAGTATACAGCTGTACTATTTTACACATGTGTTGTGGTGTCATTCATACGACGTTGTTCCGTTCTGAATGGATATTATATAAACGGAGTAGTAGTTGTTACTATCAGTTGTTGGATCATTTCTTCCGCCTTCTGCTCGGATTGTAATGTCGCAGTCATCTTTCTTACCTTGTTAAAACATCTTGGGAACATCGGTCTGGATACATTTAGGATTACTTCATGCTGTAGTAGCTTGGTAAGTTCCTGGATCTTGTAGTGTTATCCAGTGACACTTGTATTTGTAGTGTCCACTTATTACAATATTTATGTATTTACAATAATAATCACATTCTTTCTCATATCTCACAGTTATACAACACATTAGTTTACATAATAATGATTCCATTCTTTCACATATCTCACAATTATACACGCATTCATTCGCATAATAATGATAATAATAAGAATACAAATATGTACACATGTTATATACATTGGGAGATACAATCTACCCTATCACATTGTTGTACACAGCGTTACTGACACATTGTCACAATTGGCTGTGGTACTGAGCACTATCTACGTTGCAGTTTTATACACCCTCTGCACTGTGCTCTGGTGTTGACTGGGTATTCGGTTCGTCGTATGGACATCTCGATCAGAGATCAGCAAGACAGTTTTGGGAACCCTTTATATGGTTAATCTCATAGCTATAGTCCTGCAGAAGAAGGGACCATCTTGCCACCTTGCTGTTACTTGGCGTTCCTCTGGTAACAATTGTCAGCGGGCTATTATCTGTTTCAATAATGAAATGTTTACCTAAAAGAAATCTAGAAAGTTTACGTACCGAAAATACCATGGCAAGAGCCTCGAGTTTCGGTGTATTGTAATTTCGTTCGCTGGTGTTCAGTTTTCGAGAGACGTAGTATGCTGGGTACAAGATTTGGTCGTGTTCCTGTAGAAGCACACCTCCAATGGCTACGGAGCTCGCGTCACATCTTAATCTAAAAGTGATATTCAAATTTGGCAATTTTAGAATAGGTGCTTTAGAGAAATATGAAAGAATCTTCGTAAATACTGGCCTTAAACATTCGCTGTTTACAATCACGTTGGGCTGTTTATTTGTTAGTAAATCAGTGAAACATTTGGTCAATTCGGCAAAATGAGGAATACATTGTCTATAATAGTTTAAAAGACCTAACACACTTCGCAACTGTTTCTTAGTTGTCGGAAGCGACAATTTCAAAATTCTAGACATGATGTTATCGTCAGTTGATATAAAGCCATTTGAGATTTTATAGCCCAAAAATGAAATTTATTGAAAGGCTATATCAACTTTGGAAGGTTTTACAGTCAATCCATGATGTCTAATTCTGTCAAATGTCTGCTGTAGTGCTGTTATGTGATCTGTCATGTCCTTTGTGTGTATGCAAATGTCGTCCATGTACCAAATGATGTTAGCAATGTCTGTCAAAAGAATTCTTGTCATTCTGACGAAGGTAGCCGGTGCATTGACTAATCCGAAAGGTAGTTTACACCATTCGTATAAACCCCACGGTGTGGCAAATGCAGTCAGATGTATACTGTCGGGATGTACAGGTATCTGCCAGTAACCTTTCGTCATGTCAAGTTCGGTGAAATAACGTGAGTCAGATAGTTCAGTCAGGATGTCTTCACAGTTGCTCATTGGTTCTAAATCCAACTGTGTAATGCTGTTGAGTTTACGATAGTCCACACAGAGTCTGATAGTTTTGTCCTTTTTCCTTACTAAAACTATTGGTGAACAGAAATGAGATTGTGAACGTCTAATGATATGATTTGCTTCTAAATCAATGATTTCTTGATGTAGTTTTTCTTTATAGTGTATAGGGATAGAATACGGTCTACACTTTATAGGAATGTCGGATGTCAAGATGATTTGGTGTTGAACTAAATCTGTCTGTCCTGGGCTGTCAGAAAAGATCGTTCTGTACTCTTGTATCAGTTGTCTGCAACTGTCAGTCTGTGTCTGCGTCAGTTTAGGATTTACCTTAATGTTCTGTACGTTGGTCGTCGTGTCAAGAACTGGTGTCGGTATCTCGTCAGTGTCGTTGTCGTCCGTCTGGTCTACTATGGTGGTACTTGCTGCAGTCTCTAATTGGTCGTCTTGCCTGTGGTAATATGGTTTGAGCATGTTAATATGGAAAATGTTATGTTTGTCCCTAACTGCAATTTCGTAATCTACCGTCGAAATTTGTCGTAGTACTTTGAACGGACCTTGCCATGAGTCAGTGAGGAGATGTCTATCACTTGGCAAAAGAAGAAGAACGTCCTGTCCTGGTGTCAGTGTAATAGTTCTATTTCCTCTGTTAGCATATTGTCGGTAGATAGCTCCTGATTTTCGGAGAGCTTCTTTGGCTAACACACATGATTTCATAATTCTTTCACGCAATGATGTTACATGTTCATATGATGAAATGGGTCTAGGCAAAGTTGTACTTTCAGTCAACATAGATTCATACAAAGATAATGGGCCGCGTGGTTGTGCACCATATACTATTTCGAATGGTGAGAACCCAGTGCTGGAATGGGGCACTTCCCTATATGCAAACAAAATTGCAGGTAAATATGTATCCCAATCTTCAGGGTGTTCTTGGGTTACTTTAGAGAGCATATGTTTAAGATCGCCATTAATTTTTTCCACGATACCTGTCGAATGCGGGTGGTAGGGGCTGTTGAAGCATTGTTTAACACCCAGCATCTTGGTAAAGGCTTGTGTAGCTGCGGCAATAAACTGGCTACCCCGATCTGAAAGGATGGTATCAGGGAATCCTACCCTAGCAAAAATATGAAAGAACACTTCCATGATGTCTTTGGAAGTTATGTTCTTCATTGGAATTGCTTCCGGCCACCGACCACATAGATCAACGAGTGTTACTATGTACCTATTACCTCTTGATGTTACATGGTTAAGAGGACCAAATATATCGACCGAGATCTTTTCAAACGGTCTACTAGCCAAATCAGTAACTTGCAATTCAGCTTGTGGGTGTTTACCCTTTTTGACAAGCTTTTGGCAGATGTCACACGATTTGCAATACTGTTTGGTATCGTTGCAAAACTTAGGCCAATAAAATTGAGTAAGTAACCTTGCTCTAGTTTTAGCATACGCCATGTGTCCTGCAAAGCGTATGTCATGAGCTAAATTCAATGCTGGCTTGCGGTTTTCTAACGGTAGCACTGTTTGTTCTATAGTGCTGGAACCTTTGGTGTAGTACCGTGTTAGAACTCCGTTCTTAAGAGCAAAGTACCATTGAGCATTCTTTGCTACTCTTGGCTTTTGGCCTACAAGTTTAAAATACTTTTGCAAAGATCGATCGGCTTTCTGAGATGTTATAAACTTCTCCCTAGTTGTCTCAGGAGATGTTACAACTGGACTTACTCGTTGTAAAGCCTCTGTCTGATCGATTCGATCTTGCATCTGTGCAGTAGATCTAGTTACTGCATTTATTACATTACAACGATCATTCTCATCACACATTGATGTCACATTCACACAATTATATGTATGTTCTGGCGTAGCCAGATTGGTATTTGTACATTCAGTTACAGGTGGTAATACATCATGAATGGTGATTGGTGATGAAGGTGAAATGGTAGTATCAATATTACAAATGACAGTTGATGTACTACTGTCATGTGGCATGTCATTCACATCAGGAAGGTTTCCAATGATAACATCGCAACAAGGATTGGTTAATGCTGCGCATTTAACCTTTCCTATAAGGAATGGTGTAGTTATATATGCCCATGCAAGTGGATATTTCTCTATGTTCCCTGAGAACGTCCTGCATGTGACATATTTACCACTATATTGTGATGGTAAAATATAATCTCTCTTTATGCCAATGAGAGTATTTCCGCTATCACGTAAAACTGTGGCAGCTCTACCATTAACATACCCCTGGTGGATGTTTAGTTTACCTTGGGAGTTTACTACAAAATTGGCCTCCTCACTGGTAACAGGTATAGAATGGCCGCATGTTAACACGCCATCATGAAATTGATCACAAATGGTACATTTTTCATGATGGAACACATCAATGGAATGTGCTGAGTTTACTGGGTGATCTTGTACACTTTCCTCTTCTGAAGAAGAACTGTCAAACATGGCTGCATTAGCCTTTCTGGTCATTGATTTGCCTTTACAATTCTTACGCCAGTGACCAAAAGCCTTACAAAGATAACATTTTGTAAGTTTTCTGTAGTTCTTCCTTTCTTTATCTTGCTTAGAAATGTAGTTCTGCAAGTAAGCAGTGTACCCAGGATGTTGGTCACACATATCATTCTCATTGTGTGAATAGTGGCAATATCTGCACTGATAGAATTTCTCTGCAGCTTGTTTATAAGGTCTTTGTTTGGTATTTGACCCTGACTGATATTTGCCATATGTAGCTGCTGCTACACAGTCTGTGCTGGTCAGACTACTAGAGAAACATTGCTTATTGGCTGAAAAATAACCAGAGCCACGACTTTCCATCTGTTGGACACTTTCACACTGACATTCCAACAAAAATTTAGAAAATGGGGGTGGGAGAGATGTGATAATCTTATCTCTCAACATAAGATCAACTAATTTGTCATAATTTCCATTTACTTTGGCAGCTGACAGCCATTTAGAAAAAATATTCTGAATTTCTGAGATGTAATCAGAGAACGTGTGTGTTGGCTTAGGAGACAACTTCCTAAACTGTTCTCTATAACCTGATTCATCCAGTAGAAAATGCGACATAATTTTCGCCTTAATGTACAGATAATCTTCTTTCAGGTCATTTGGGATCGACTCTATGACTTTCAGAGGTTCACCAGAAAGACTTCTCACATATACTATACCCCATTCAGGTTTTGGAATTTTATAATGATCCATGACAAATTCAAAATATTGGGTGAATGCTGCTATGCAATCACCTGTGTTGTAACTTTTAATCAGACCTTGGTATTTCTTCTTCTTCTTCTTCGTTCATCCGGAGTTTTTTTTTCGGATGTGATTGCGTTGTGCCTGTTTACAGCAGAGCTGCGTTCTTGCGCCGTTAGGCCGACACATCCGACTTCTGCGGGCATTTGTTGACCGGGTTAACCTTCCCGGGGGTTTCTTAGGACGTTTGACTCTCACTGTTGTGGTGTTATCCCCCATCCCAGCTGGTCCATATAGAACAGCCAAAGATCCTGGTCAGCCCTCAAGGGAAGGCAGGGGCAGACCATGGGCATTCCCCGCCATCCAAGGAGGCTTCCATACTTGCAGAGCCGATACATAGCGCTCTGGTACTGGGCTCACCCAAGGAATCGTCACGTCCTGCACATGGCTGCTTAGCCTCACTTCCGTATATTGGGCCTTCCGTTCACCATAGGCTGTTCTTCCGGAAACCAGAAGTATGCAGTCTGCAGATGACATCCACACAGTGAGCTTTCGATTCGGACTTTCCACGTAATGGATTTGCTATCCAAGCAATATTCCATTTCATGCCACTAGGACACTTTTCCACCTTTTATGAAGCCCACACAATGGGCTTTTGACTCGGACTTTCCGCGTAATGGATTTGCTATCAAGCAATATTCCATTTCGTGCCACTAGGACACTTTTCCACCTTTTATGAAGCCCACACAGCGAGCTTTCGATTTGGACTTTCCACATAATGGATTTGCTATCCAAGCAATATGTCATTTCATGCCTCTGGGTCTTCATGCACCTTTAAATGTCAACCTGTATGTAGTTAAAGTAAGCTGCGGTCAACTTGAGCTTGTTGATATCTCCATAGAGCTTGTCCTCAAATGAAGCAGGTGTGGGCCAAAATATCTTTCTCTGTTCTGCATACGTTGGGCAATCCTGCAGCAAATGTTTTGCTGTCATTTTTCCAGTTCTACAATTACATTCATCAGTATCTCCTATCTTTAGTTTATTGAACAAGTGGTATTTCAGCCTGTTATGTCCTGTGCGGAGTCTGAAGATTGCTACTTGTTCTCTTCGGTCGAGTTTGTAATATGCATCATCCTTCTGATGGCCTGGATGCTCAGATTCCCATTTGGTTCTATAAGTGCTTTTTATCAACCTCTTTGCCTCATTATAGGTTATGTCTATGTCAGGCTGTGGTAGTCGTCCGCCCTCTTTTGCCAGTCTGTCAGCCTCTTCGTTTCCAGGTATACTGCAATGTGATGGGATCCACTGTATTACAACTTTTTTGGATTTCTGGCATAGACCATGGAGTGCTGCTCTTAGGTCAGTTAGTTCTGTGCTGTTATTGCTCTTGAGTATTGAGACAGCTGACTTTGCATCTGTGAAGATAGCTATTTGCTTCTCTTTATTTTCCTCCATCAGGAGCATTTCTGCTGCAGTTTTCAAAGCCTCTACCTCCGCTTTGAAGTTACTTGAAAATTTTCCAGTTGCCATTGAATGTGTTTTTTTCACTCCATTTTTTAAATTTAGGAGAATTCCTCCTCCTCCATTTTCTATTGAATTTTTGGCTGATCCATCTGTATATGCATGGGTCCAATTCCTGCTTGGGTAATGTTCTTTTATGTAGTTTAGGGTTATTTCTCTTCTTTCGGTTTCATGCTGAGTGTTCTTTTTCTCAATACCAGGAATGTTTTCTATCATCTCAGGCAGTTGCTGCTGTCTCCAAGCTGGGAACTTGTGTGCATTGTGTATGGGCTTGACTGTTGATATGTTAAGTATAGGATCTGCCCTAATCCTTCGTTTTGCAGTTTCTACAAAGTTGCTACGCTTCAGTCTTCCCTTTCCAAAACCATTAAATCTGTTGTACATAGGGTGGTCTGTCAATCTTCTAAATTTTTCTGCTTGTTGCTGGGCTCTGCTATCTCTTCTATCCTGCATTGGTTGTAAACAAGTGATCTTTTCTAGTTCATTAATAGGCGTTGTCTTCAGGCTTCCAGTTATGATTCGCATTCCTTGGTTTTGGACTCTACTTATTTTGTTAAAGTTTGACTTAGCTGCTGTTGCCCAAGCTGCAATGCCATATTCCAGTACTGGCCTCACCCGTCCAGTATATAACTTCTTGAGAACTTTCTCATCTGCTCCCCACGTTGTACCAGCAAGCTTTTTCATGATTGCCATTCTCTGCCTTGCTCTTGTTCGATTTTTCTCAACCTGTGTCTTCCATGTCAGGCGACGATCAAAGGTGACTCCTAGATAGTTTGGATTTTCTTCATGGCGCAATATTTTTCCATTCAATACCAGCTTAGGTTGCTGAGTTTTATTTGAGAGGGAGAACACTGTGCATGTTGTTTTCTCCTCACTTATCTTCACTAGCCATGATTTTGACCAGTCCTCTAGCGCTAATAAGGCTTGCTGTATTCTGCTGTTAGCTGTACTAATATATTCTTCAGATGTCCATATGGCTAGGTCATCTGCAAAGGAGGATGTGTGTACTCTGGCTGGAAAATTTTCTGTGATGTCATTTATATATGCTAGGAATAATGTTGGTGAAAGAACTCCTCCTTGGGGGACACCTTGCTCCAGCAGCATCATTTTGCTTGTCTGTCCTTGTACTTTTGTCCTGGCAGTTCTGTTCTCAAGGTAGTGGCTGATCCATTTATACATTTTTCCACAAACATGCATGTTTTGCAGTTTTACTTTCAGTCCTTCCTTCCATACTTTATCAAATGCTTTTTCTAAATCTATCCAGACTGCTAGTGTGTGCTTTTTCTCTTGGAAGGCATCCTCTATTTCCTGAGCTATATAGGTTATTTGATCTTCAGTGGATCTGTATTTTCTGAATCCTGCTTGGTGTGGTGTTAAGAGTTTGTTTTCTTCCAGATGCCATGTTAGCCTGCCATTGATAATGCGTTCCATTAATTTTCCTACACAGCTCAGTAGACTGATAGGTCGATAGCCATTTGGTTCTTCCAGGTCTTTTCCTTTCTTTGGGACTGGTATTAGTATAGCTTCCTTCCATGCCTGTGGGACTATTCCTCTCTTCCAGCTGTTATTTAGGACTGCTAGTAGTTTCTTCTTTGCCTTGGTGCCTAGTCCTATTAGCATTTCATTTGTGATTCCATCCTTTCCTGGTGATTTCTTCTTTTTTAGGGTATTCATTGCCTGCTCCATTTCTTCCATTGTTAGATTTGCCATCATATATTCTGCTGCTGTCTCTGTATTTCTATGATGTATCTGTTTGTCTTTGATTGCTTTCTTCTGTTCGGTTGTAATATCAATGTGGTTTGCATTTGCATAGTGTTCCATTAGTGCATTTGCAGCCTTTTTGCCTGTAAGCAAGGCATTTCCTTGTTTAATTGTTATTTGTTTGTTTCTAGGTCCTTCATTGTTCATGTCTTTCACTAGTTTCCATAGTTTGTTTCCATCCCTGTCAAAATTCAGGTTTTCTGTTTTTTCCCTCCAACAATCTCTTGTTGTTTGATTTACTGTTGTTTTATATTTTGCTGAGATGGCTTTGAGAGAGATGTTTGCTTCAATTGTTTGTTCTCTCTCTGCTGTCTTCCTGGCATCTTTAACTTTGTCCTCCAAACTTTGCAGTTCTTCAGTCCAGTATGGTTTGTAATTTTTCCTCGCTCCTCTTGGAATGGACTCAGTGGCTGCCTGTATTATCGCTCTGTTTAGACTTTCCACCATTTGCTTTATGTTGCCATATCGTGTATTTATGTTTTCACAATATTTGTCTGTTAGTATGGCAAATCTGTCCCAATCTGCTCGTTTGTAATTCCAGCGGGGCAAGGGCTTTTGCTCCTGTGGAACATACTCCATATTCATTTCAAGCTTGATTGGTCTGTGGTCACTACCTGCTAATTGGTCCAGCACATGGCGATCGATTTTGTGGAGGATGTCTCCTGTGCAGAAAGCTAAGTCTGGAGTAGAAGTGGTAAGCCATCTTCTGGAGTAGAAGCTCGGTGTGTCATCCGCTTTGTTGAGTAGATGGAGATTTGAGTCTATTTCCCAGTCCTCCAATTCATCTCCTCTTTTGTCAGTATCTGGGTATCCCCATCTTTCTGAACGGCTATTAAAGTCTCCGACAATAATGCAGTTTGTGTCAGTTATTTTCATGTTTGAGAGTGTAAGGTCCTTATCTGCTGGGCTATACAGATTGTAGATTCTTATTTTCACGTCCTTTATCATTATATCAACACCTATAATTTCCGTTTGGTTGTCAGAGATCACAGATACTTCGCTGCAAGGTATTGTATTTCGTGTAAGTATTAGAACTCCTCCTTTGTGTCCTTCGCGGTCGAAACGTGTGGCCTGATATCCTCTGACTGAGAATTTGTGATTGGCGTTGAGATGTGTCTCTTGAATGCATGCCACATCTATTCTATCTTTATGAAGACGCTGTGTTAGGGAGTCTTTCTTCTTGTAAACTCCTTCGGCATTCCACTGTAGTATGTTGAGTGTCCGGGGTATTTGGTCAATAGCTCTTAACCTACTCCTCTGTGCCTTGACTCCACAGCACAGGGGAAGGTGACCACCAGTAGTCATGGGTGGACCCCCTCGAGGCAGGGGGCCCGGCACTATCACCGCCTGATGGGACTTCACGGGATTAGCACCATATCGATTAATTTTGATTTGTGACATCATGAATTAAGTTACGTTGCACTGCTTTGTCAAGCCTGTGGGTCAGTACATCCGATTTCGACAAGCATTTATTCGGGATGCTTTCCCTAGCCTTTGACTGTCCCCAGTCTACCTACAAGGCAGCAGGTTTCACGTTGCACTGCTTTGTCAAGCCTGTGGCTCAGTACATCCGATTTCGACAAGCATGTATTTGGGGTGCTTTCCCTAGCATTTGACTGTCCCCAGTCTACATACAAGGCAGCAGGTTTGTGTGTCTCTTCGTCTGGTCCCTCTCCCTTGACCTGTCCGACATGGGTGGCCCTACCAGTAGCTGTGCTACCGTCGGCATAGCTCTTGGGGTCATTGGGACGCACAAGCCCCTCTACCTCGTCACGGTGGACACACAGCAGAGGGGTGGTATTTCTTATAAGGTTGATCTTTGTCTGTTTCTCTATTATTTTTATCTTTAGAAGATTCAGCTTTTAGCTGTTCAATTTTCAGTTGTGTTTCTTGCTCTTCTCTCTTGCTTTGGGCTAAGATCTCAGCTTACCTCACTGCAGCTTCTGACTGTGCCTGCTGAAGCTTTAGAGCAGCTTCTGACTGTGCCTGCTGAAGCTTTAGAGCAGCTTCTGAGTCCTTTAGAGCAGCTTCTGATTGTGCCTGTTGAAGCTTTAGCGCAGCTTCTGAGTCCTTTAGAGCAGCTTCTGATTGTGCCTGTTGAAGCTTTAGAGCAGCTTCTGAGTCTGCCTCTTTACTTTTCAGAGCAGCTTGTAAGTCTGCCTCTTTAATTAATTTTTAACGCCCTTTCGGCCGCTCTCTCATCCCTTTCTCTAATTTGTTCCTGTTTCAAGAGATATTCTGCATATTTACTTTCACTCCATGCTCTCAATCCCTAACCAGACATATTCATCTTTAAACCCATTTCAATGAAATCGCTTAAAGAAGACATGCTGAAAAATACGTATGATGAAATGAATATCAACAAAATTACTTATGATGTTAGTAATTTACAAATATTTCTAGCACAGTTGATGTTTAAAGCCAGACTAGCGAAAGTATAAAGAGGAATGAAAAAAAAAATAATTTTATACTCAAGTAATCCTTGGGCAATGTGCTGTTCCGTGGTGCTCGAAATCACACTGGAACGTACTTCGGGTTGACGCACAAAAAAATTGTTGAAGTTCACAAGGCTCAGGTAAAGTTGACATAAAAAACCTGTACTTTTGAAACTAAACGAAATTAGAACGTTTGTAAATGTATGGTGTGTGTAATGTCACTGAAGTCTGTATAGGTTTGTATGCTGTCAAGTATTATTGTTAGTCGTTACCACAATCAACAAATTTCACGCTCACACTAACCCTACTCAATGACATTCAAGGGCACGGCCGCCATTTTGGATTTTAGGTACAAAATTGGTTGAAGTTGGCGATAAGTCTGAAGACGCCTCGGTTGGCTTCAAATAATGTCTTCACACTTATAATTTAATGAAATCAACACTATTTAACCGTTATTTTACCCTAATCTATGACTTGCGCACTTCTATCGACATCTTCACTTCAAAAACTCGGACAAAAAAAAATCTACAAGTTCGCATTCAGTTCAAAACCCGGACGAGAAAACCCACATTCGCACTTGTCAGAGTCTTGCGTAGAGCAAGATAAGTAGCTCGTTTTCTGGCAAGTGTGAAGCGATATCAAACTATCAAATCACACGAAGTGAATATCCGCAACTGTTATTTACAAGCTTTATTTACGCGCTGCATTCATTATCGCACAGACATCGCGCAATGACAATCCATAGCAATCATCACAGCATGAACAATATCAATACAATACATAAGGATACATGCAATCAATATACATATCACTTACAAGCCAAAACACTCAAGCGTTCGAACCAGTCTCCCACTGTCGCACAGGCTAGCTCTCAATGCAGATTCAAAACCACTCGCAGACTCATGCGACCTGTCCATACAAACGCCTAACCCCGTCTGCCTGGCCTTTCGTTCTACACGCTAGTTGGCGCTCAAGTCAGCTCTTGTGACCCCTGCAAGGTTCACGGGGTGTACCGCTGACCAGCGGTAGTTTAGCGTCGCTCAGTTGCTGGGCCTGGCTGCTTATACGGGCGTCGTCGAAGACGCCGCATTCCCTCTGCAGTGTTTAACATCACTCAGGGTTGCGTGTTGTTATGTTGCATGGCGTTGGCACAGACAACGCGTCGCAACCTCAGATGTGAGACCTTGACATAGGCTATCGACAGTAAACTGAGGGATACTAGTTCGCATATCAGCAACGAGAGACACTAATAGTCTCAATGAAATAGCATAGATCATACAGTCAGATAGACATCCGCAGCTTTACTGAATAGTTACTACAGAAATATATATTTAATCTCTCCATACCTGTTTACTCCCCCGATGGTGTTTCCACCTTGTCGTGGTGGGGGAGCTTGAGTTTCTCAATGACCCTGAGAGCTATGCCGGCGGTAGCGTAGCTACCAGCAGGGCCTCCCAAGCCGGACAGGTCAAAGGGTAGAGAACAGACAAAGAGAAACACCCTGGTCCTCCAGGTTGGGGGTTGAAGCGTGGGGTTAACATCCCCACCTTTGTAAAAACCTTTCTTTGTTACGAAACAAATACATGAGCCTCGATATCGGACTGACTTATCTGGACAACGACCTTGGAACGTTAAAGGATCTTACGACAAATAGCCGAGAAACATTGGGAATATAAAAGAGATCTCCATAACATTTTTGTGGATTTTAAAAAGGCTTATGATAGTGTCCATAGGAATAGTCTATGGAATGTTATGCAGGAATTTGGAATACCAAGGAAGTTAATTAACATGACCAAACTATGCATGGAAGATACTTATAATATAGTAACATATAAAGGCAGGAAATCAGACCCCTTCCAAATAACATCTGGCTTGAAACAGGGTGATGCACTATCGCCGCTACTCTTCAATCTGGCTCTAGAGAAAGTTGTAAGGAAGGTAAAGGAGGAATGTGATATTGGAGGAACATCCAAGCTGCTTGGTTATGCAGATGATATAGATATTATAGGGCAAAGTGAACAAAAGACATTAGAAATATTGACTCACTTAAAGGAAAAAGCCCAACAGATGGGGCTGGTTATCAACCAAGATAAGACAGAATATATGGTAATTTCAAGAGACGGAATGGCTAAAAACTCTGGCCACATACAAATAGATAATATGACCATTAAAAGAATGGAAACATACAAATACCTGGGTACAATCTTCAACTGCTCCAACATCATAAGGGAAGAAATACAAACTAGAATCAACTCTGGAAATAAGATATACTATGCACTACAACATCTACTAAAATCAAAGGCGCTATCTCGTAACACCAAAATCACAATATACAAAACACTGATCAGACCAGTTGTGCTGTATGGCTCTGAAACCTGGAGTACAACGAAAGGAGACGAAGCCTTGTTACAAACCTTTGAGAACAAAATTTTAAGACGCATCTTTGGACCCATTAGGGATACACAAAGTGGAGAGTGGAAAAGAAGAAGTAACAAAGACATTTATGATTTGTTTAAGTCCCCGCTAATCACTGGTATCATGAAGGCTAATAGACTACAATGGCTGGGGCATATAGAAAGAATGGAAGATAATAGGGAAACAAAACTCGCTTACACTCAGGAAATAAATGACCGTAGACCCCGAGGTAGACCAAGAAGGCGGTGGAGAGATAATATACATACAGACCTACAAGCACTTGGAATCAACGACTGGCAAGAGAAGGTCCACCAGAGAGACGAATGGAGACAGATTGTATTTGCAGCAAAGAACCTCAATGGCTCGGAATGCTGAAGAAGAAGAAGATACCTGTTTCAAATTTTTGACAAATCTGATCTAAAACTTTCAAAACCCAGCTACTTATAATGTTCCTTAATTACTCTTATCTCATGGGGTGTCTCTTTCTATCTCATTCTGCATTTATTTCAATTCACACAGTCCTGTGGTTTTAATTTCCCTCATTCACTCTGCGTGGCCGGCCGTCCATCGGGTCCTAACACTTCACATTTGAACGGATTTCCTAGCCCTTTCATTCCCAGCCTTCGTGGGTGAATGACTCCCTCCACGCGGTCCATTTCATGTCTGGCCTTCTGTGTGTTTTATTATCAGTTTATCACTTAACACCTTGAATCGCTGGACTTGGCATGTTATCAGCCCCAAGCTTACTATTCTCTCCGCCTGAGCCAGTATGTTCCTCCCGTCGCAACCAGACCTAGTCGACTGGACGATTAGACTGGGGTTTACAACTCTATGATAACACAATGTGATATACTAGTAGATGGGCATATTCTTAAGCAGGTGAATCGATACAGTTATCTCGGCACAGTCATAACATCTGATGGGGGATGCCTTGAAGAGATTAGAACAAGATTTGCCATTGCGAAGGTAGCCTTTTGCATGACTGACCAATAAAAAGACGTCAATTGAAACGAGAAAAAGAGTGTTGAAGTGCTACATAGAACCTATACTTTTGTATGGATGTGAAGAGTGGACAATAAGCAGTCGAAAGCTGAAAAACATCGGAAGGCTGTGGAAATGTGGTTTCTGAGGAAAATGCAAAGAAAACCACGGACAGACAGAAAAACCAATGAACAAGTCCTTCAAGAAACAAATGAAGATAGTAAACTGATTAGAGTCATTAGACGTCGACAGTCAAAATGTTTTGGGCATGTCATGAGAAGAAATTATTTGGAAAACTTGGTGACGACTGGCAAGATCGAAGGGAAGAGACAAAGGGTAAAACCGAGAAGTAAATACCTGGATCACTTGGCCACGTGGCATGGTTGAGACAGAAACACGGAGCTGATCCACGACTCTGGTGATCGAGTGAGAAGGCAGAACATGAACACCCACGCTTATCGGCATGGCACATGATGGATGATGTATGGATAACACCAACTACTTGCGTCATGCATTTAGCTGCGCAATGTGGGGTCGTGTAATTTTATCTTTGAGCAAACATTTTATGTGTCTATGAGCGCAGGCCTTTATTTGTATATCTTCCATTCCTCCTTTATTTTTGTGGAATGAGAAACAGTCTGGAGGAATCTCAGCATTTCATGACAGCTATGGAGTTCTTGCTTTTTTGCGACGCTTTCCGCGCTGCTGAAAGAGACTGAGCCACGTGGGATAAAAACCCGATGCAATGAAGTCGACCCTGTCGACTTTTAGGCGACTTTTTAAAAATTCTCCATGGACAAATGCCATTGTCAATGACATCTTTTAATCTCTCCATAATTGGCCAGCTTAATATTTGCCTAAGAACTAACAATAAAATTATTCCTCTAGAATTTGACACTCCTGTAAGTCCTCTTTCTA
>JACEFZ010008175.1:0-15582 GCA_014155875.1 Cepaea nemoralis
TTGACTATGCTAGAAACTATAGCCGGTCTCCAGCCCCGGGTCTGTCCACACGCTACACATTGCGTGGTCAAGCACGGAGGCTGTCCTCTTAGTGCAGTAGCGGGTCTGGCGTGCATAGAGTCTCAAGCACGCTGGCTTGTGAGCTTGAGTAACCGGACACTTCACGGTTACTCGCAAGGCCAAGCTTCCCAATGGCTTGGGGAAAGCCCTTGCTCACCTGTACGCATTGGCCCCTGGTCTGACACAAATGTGTCTCCTTGTGAGGCTATTTATAGCGCTGGTGTCTCTCCTGTCTGGTGTCTCCCTAATAGACTAGTATTTGCCACAACGCAACTCTCGCAATTATCAAATTGGCAACGTTAACGTTGAAGCAATAATAAGCTCACGTGAACTATCGAACTGTAATGCGAAGAATCAACCGACCTCATCCTAAACAACAGTACTCACATATTCTTTTAATGATGCGCTGGATCAATACAATGGATTCATCGAGAAAATGAATTGTCCCTTTTAACACAGGAACGGCATTCATACAAAATATTTACGACTCTATCCCAGTAATGTCCGACTGTAGTTAGGAGCTCAATCTATCTTGCTGTTCTCATTTTCACCGATTGTCTAGGTGTTCCATGCCTTCAGGTCCTCTGCTCAATAATGACACCTTCTTCGTTAGACATCCTCCACCTGATAGTCCTCAGCCAAGCCTTTGCCTTCTCACAACCAAATCTCCAAACGAACACGGGCTTCACACAATATGTCGCGCCTCAGCCGAATCACCCAAGGTCCTCTCCCTTGTCCTTTCTGTTGATAACTGACGTCACTCCTTTGTGTTCTTTATCAACAGTTTCTTAGTTTCTTGTGGTGTTTTCCTCTATGATTTTCTACCGCCTTTTCCGATGATGTCATTATGTCTAAACGCAATGTGGCAGTATGCCCCCTCCCTTTTAAAATTATGTAATCATTTTTTACATCAAGAGAATTAACCTGACACATAGCAGTGCAGACACAATGACTTTTATGGGACTAGCAAAATGCTATGGACACCTATCGATTACCCACAAAATAAAAAAAAAAATTAATATATAACGGGCACGCCCTCCAATCTACACACCAACGGTAGATGTCGTGTATACAGCCCATGGGGAGGCTGTACTAACTAATCATAAAGATCAGTCCCTCATTTGTCCCTAAGGACAAGCGTCCTTCTCTAGGTCAAAACCTGGAGTAAGGGGACGTGAGGAATAAACAGGTACCAGTTGCATCTACTATTGTCTTGTAACCATCTGTGCAGTTATCTCGACTGCTATGTCGTGAGTGTTAATCTCATCAAACGGGTAGGTGAGGTATTAGTATTATGACGTCATAATTTTAGGCGTAATCGAGGTAAATGCTCTTTAAAGACGTCATCATAAACTCTTTGTGTAGGTGTTTCAATAATGACCGAGTGACAATATCATATAACGGCGTATTTCATAATGTGGTGGCTATACTTGGCAATGGCGATCACAATGAGAATTGAAAAATCTATGACCCATCATAGTTAAGTACTAATATGAACAATAATAATAAGAATATGTAACTACTTAACTTTATGAACTGGATTTATGTGAAATAAAATATATATATAATTCTATGCTACGCATTAGCAATAAATTAATAATTGATTAATGAAATGAATAATGTTACTCAAGTAGTGATCACAAGGGTACAATTAATATTGACATATGTCGTTTCGCGACGAAAACCGTGTCTATTTTCATCTACTGTACCAGTGTTCAACACATACACTCTCATCAATAGTCAGGTTTCGATCCACGAAATAGCACTATAACTATCAATGTTTACCGCGAATATGCTGTAATAATATGACATAACATTATTTTAGAAATACAAACGATTTCCGATAATCCAGAAATGTTCAGGTATAGTTCATCAATTACAGCGCACATGGTCAATCACACTCGATTGTGCAGTGTCACTTGTCATGGCGAACAATGTCCCTGCCAAAGAACGAATTAAACAAACCAAGTACATATCAGAATAACACTAATAAATTTCACATAATTCGCAATTTGTTGTTTTCAACAGTAATCTACCTGGGTGAATGTATGCAACATATGTTAATCAGCCTAACGAAAATCCAAATACGAACGCAGACAATAAGTAAGAAAATATAACATACATAATTTTTTTTAGAGACGACTAAGAAGATCTTTAAGAATATTATTATCGTCTAGAATTTGGCAGATCTTAACATCGTAGACTTTCACAGAATAATAATCCGTAAGAACTTCTACAAAATAAATCAGAAATATAATATAATATTCGGATATAACAAGGATAAATATTTAAACCAATTAATATTCAGATTGATAATGCTAGTGATAACGTTAACCAGCAATGTGATAGCTAAAGTAGAGAATAGGATTACGTTTGCTATCATAAGATTGTAAAATAAGGTATAACAGAGATAGTATGGCAAATTCTGAAAAGTATAGCTTTATATCCGCGAAATTCAGAACAACTTCTTTTGTAAGACCCTAATGTGACTGTAGTGTATTATGTGTTGATATAAACCTAACACTTTCATCCCATTTTATTTTTCTATTTTTCCTTTTATTCTTTCTTTCATTCATTTTCTTTCTTTCTTTCTTTCTTTCAAACCTATAGAATCTCTCTTCTGCACGCATGCCAATATTTGTACATTGTAACTTTGTTGATTGGAACAATGTAATTGTTTTCAGTCTTGTGTATCCTCTGTGATGCATACGTTGTAATGAAGTATGTTTGGTAAATCTGTACCAGAAGTAATACAAGTAACTATAACTACAGTAAATAAATACAAGTGTAGTTTGTCGTTTGTAGTGTTCTCTGCATTTACCTATCAAGTTCGTAACGTACATCTTTACCCGTATGCCAAAGTTTATAACTTTTGTTTTAATTTGCGTACAAATGTTTGTAGTGTATTTCTTGGTTTCTATTAACCAATCTATCAGTTTCTTTCTGGATTGTGTGTAGCTTCTTTTAACTTGTGAATGGATAGTTGCAATGCCGCAAGTAATGTATGTCTTTGCTTGTGAGTACATGTTTGTGACATACTTTTTAACTTCAGCGTGTATATGTGTGATACATCTACTGACTTCTGTGTGCACCTTTGTGACCCACTTTTTAACTCCTGCGCGTATGTATGTAATACCTTTCTTGCCTTTTGTGTGTATATTTGTGCTACACTTCTTGATTTTCGTGTGCATGTTTACGATATGTCTTTTTGTTCGTAAGAACCTGTTTGTACCATGTTTCTTCGCTTGTGCATAGATGTTTTTACTGACACAAATTGCATATATCTTCGTTCGAACATAATTGTTCGTGATGACGCATTCAACCTGTGAACTGTATGTCTTTGTCAAAGTTATGATGTGAGCCATAAACATGGTTATAAGACTCAATCTTGATTGTTCAATAGGTTGTGCTTGTTGTGCATGTAACTTTTGCGTGTAACCTCCAATGCGTGTAACTTTTGGTCTCTTTTTTGAATGTTTCAAAAATATGTCATTTAAAGACAAATAATCTCGTTTGTTTTGTTTCTGATCATCATTTATGTTCTCAGACGTATAATCATTTGACGAAGAATGTTTGTTTATCTCGTGCATATCTTGGTGTATACAACTTTTTTTGTTGCGTTATCACAGATTTGTGTTATCTCATTTTCGTTAACAGTTGGTGTAACTTGTTTAAATTGTGTGTTTTCTTCTACTTTATTTTCCTCTTCTTCATGCGTCGTTTGAGTTTGGGTACTTGTGAGTGTCTCGTCAGGTTTGCGTTCGATGGTTACTTTCTGAACTAAATCTTTGACATTCGGGATATTACCCACTATAAACCAAGCACCGGGGTTTGGCAATACCGCCGCACATACTTTACCTTTGTAATATGGGCAATCAATCATTACCCTTGCGGTCTTGTATGTTTCTATAGTACCCCCGAATGTTCTGCAACCAATACTCTCACCTGTGTAATCACTTTCGTTTATTAACCTGTGATCGACTCCCACAATAACTGATGAAGTATCCCTAATGCAGGTCGTTGATATGTTATTGACCCATGCTTGTTGCGTAACAAGAGTTTCTTGTATGTTTTCGTTATCATCGATGATGAACATAGTGTTTGCTTCAAATATCTGTCCCTGTTTCCTTTTCTGCTCCTTTACCAACTTCTCTAATTTTTCAGTTTTTTGTATTGCATAATTCCTGAGCTCTGAACCGGTCAAACCATTCTTCTTCCCTAATTTCATGTATTCTTGAAATACCGACAACATCTTGTCCTACCTGTGCAATAACTTATCTAGCTGAAATATGATAAAAAGGGCAAAAATGCAAAGGAAATCGACAATATGGAAGTACGTTCAATCGAGAGTAAACAATATAACAAATGTTGAACAAACTGTCAACTTCAACTCAACAATAATTCAGCAACAGAAATTCAGCAATCTTAATGCGATAAAAATGTCCTAAGTGTTAATATATGTAAACCACAGAAAGTAGTATAACAAATATATTCAGTATAAAGAATATCATAACAACAGACAAGTAACAGTTATGAGAAAATAAGTGACAAGTGATGTAAATAGATATCTACTCTTATAAAAGAATAATACTGACTATTGATATATTATGTCTGCACTTGATCCAACAACAATCAACACAACACCAACATAACAAATCACAATGGCCTGAACGATTGTCACGATAATCCCACAGGTTACCAATAGGTATGACCATTGTCGATATATCCACAGTAGAATGACGACGAAACGGAAATGGTGTCGTGATTGTTGCTCTCTGCGACTTGAAACAGAGCAATCAAATTACACTTGGTCTGCAACCGACCTTTGAAGATACCTGTTCGTTTGTTGTGCACATGTCGAACGTTGAGTTGTCATGTCCTTCATGTCTGATATCCGTGTAGAAGAATGTTCACTGTCTGGCGACTGTCTGATCGCGAAGTAGGTTGACTGATGTGTCCGTGACAATGTCCGATAATGTGCTGACGTCCGCTTAGAAGTGTCGTTGGAAATGTAGGTACCTCTTCATGAAAGATCCGGTGAACAATGTCCAGATGAGCGTCTCAGATGACGTGTAGTGCCTCGTAGTATGTAGAAGTGAATGTGCCGTATCCTGTCATGGTGCCGTGTGAAGTGTTCGTTCAATGTCTGCATGCTGAGGTGTAATGAAGTAATGGAGATGTCCACGTGGCGTGGCAGTTGTTGTCGAGATAAGTTTGTAAAGTTGACTGTTATGACGACGTGTAACGTGTAACGTGTTCTTTCAATGCTCGTTGGTGATCCATATATTCCACCTTCAAACGTTTATTTATATATATTCAGTTATTCATATTCTGCCATCGTTAACAATGCAGACACGTTCTTTGAGTAAATAACGTAACTGTTGGAGTGGAAAAGTCGTGTTGGACGTAAAAGGACTCTTCGTTCTATAATATTAATATAATATATATCTTCAATATACTCCACTGTTCGATCTATAATGTGTATCACTCCTCTACAATACTATGGTAGCTGGTTGAGTCTAGTATTCTTATAATCGGCCAACATTCTTGCTTTTCCTTTCATATTTAAATAGTGTCACATAATCTCATTTTCTAGTTTAATACATCATGCGACATATAGTTCGAAAACTGTTCATGATCGTGCATGCACCATTATTGTATTTATTCTCTTACTACTGTGATATATCCTATAATTACTTCATCAGCGATGTACAGTGCACTTCAATGTTCTTGACGTTAGTGAAGCGGAAGAGTGGAAGAGTTGAATTGAAAATAAAGACTCCTTCTTCGTAAGTGCGACAGAATATATGTCGCGTAGTTTAATAGCGAATCTGTCTTTATTTCTTCATAAATCAGTGACATTGGATATGTCCATACTGATACGTGCGTCTATGTTTTCCGTGAAGAGTAGTGACTGTTCTTCGTACTGTTAATGTCTGGATGACCAAGTATAGGTAAATAATGTCACCGTGTGGTGTTGACTGTGTATAATAAAGTAATGTTCACGCGTCTAGTATGATTTGCAAATGGAGACTCACTGTGGACTATGTTCGATCTCAATACATGTCGAAGTCAGTTCTGATGAAATCATAAGTATAAGTACTTGTGATATGTCTATGAAAAATAGACATTTCGGAGAGCATTATATTGTGCATTAAATGTATTTATTGCAGATCTGCCACTGAATATTGCTCAACTTAAAACGAAGAAAAAGATCGTTTGTAGTTGTGACCATTTAATTTGACATTGTCAGACATCTGGGCTACACTGCGGCTTCCGGTTTTCTGTTCAGCCGTGGTAGTGCATACGAATTAAGATGCGTAGCTGTATCGGCGTGCAATCGGTAATGTAACATTGAGGCAAGTGGCGCATTTCTTTTGCAGTGCCTTCAAACTTAGTCTGTGAGGCTATTTATAGCGCTGGTGTCTCTCCTGTCTGGTGTCTCCCTAATAGACTAGTATTAACTCTCTAACTCCTTTTTGGGGATCCTGACAAACTCAAAAGGTCGTTCGTAAGAAACTGCAATATCAGAAGGTGTGTTCACAGTGGGTACCACGGATGATGACCGACCACCAAAAAGAGGAACGCATGGGATGGTATTTGAACCACTTGCTACGTTACAGAGTGGAGGGTGATGCATTTCTCTTCCGCATTAGTGGCAGGCGATGAATCATGGTGTCACCACTTTGAGCAGAGCAGCAAAAGAGAAAGCATGCAATGGAAGCATGCTGGATCACCAACAGCCACAAAATTCAAGTTACAGGTTTCCGCTGGTAAGGTTATGCTGAGCGCATTTTTTTTAAGACCATGAAGGGCTACTGTTGACCGACTTTAAAGAACTTGGTGTCAACATCAACTCTACCCACTACTTGCAAACAGTAGACAAGCTGCAAAAAGCCATCAAGAATAACCGACCCGGCATGCTTTCTCGCTGTGTGATTTTGTTGCAAGATAATGCTCGTCCACATGTCGCAAAGATTGTGCAGGAAGCTTTAGCAAGGAAGAAGTGGGAAATTCTGCAACATCCAGCCTATAGTCCTCATTTGTCACCATGTGATTTTCATTTGTTCGGATCTCTAAAAAAAAGCTCTCCAAGGAGCAACGTTTTCACATAGATGCAGACGTAATGAACGTGGTAAACACTTGGTTCAGTGACCAGCCACAATCCTTCTTTTGCGGACGGCATCAGCCGTCTACCTAAGCAATAGGATGCTTGCCTGAATGTCTACGGCGACTTCTTCTGACCAACCAATGGTGCATAATTCATTCAAAATGAATGCGTTGTTTAATTCTACCACACCTGTTAATATTTCTTTCATGCTTTTGTAATAAAGCCATTGGAACGGGTTTCAAATGAACTCCCCATATATATATGTGTATATATATATATATATATATATATATATATATATATATATATATATATATATATATATATATATATATATATATATATATATATATATATAATCATCATCATCAAGTGTAAATGCCGATAGGCGTAGGCGGTCATGGTTCACCAACTCACACGGTCACCTGAGTCTCGATCAGGCTCTCTTCCCATCAAGCTTGCTAGTTGTCACTATATGTTCAAGTCCATTTGTCCTCATAACCTGTCCCAAAAATATTGACTACGTCTGCACGTGGCTGCACGATGCGGTTACATTCTCGAAACGCCTGCCTCGCTAACTTACGTTGGCTGGGAAGATCCCGTTTTGGTGCACCTCACACAGCCATCCGAGACAACGAACGGTAGACGCGGAACTGATCTAGCGAACCAGACTAGCACACCTCTCCTGATAGGCTGGAAAATACCCACTTCATTACTAATGTTTATAACAGCTACTTGTTTCCAGTAGATGTTCTTTATAACTCTAAGATCTTTCCCATCCAAATGGAGGTCTGTCAGCATTTTCATCATGTCAGTATGTCTTACTCTATCGAAAGCTTTCATGTAATCAATATAGCAAAGATGAAGGTTTTTAATGACTTTTATTGAATGCTCTATTATTGTTCTCAGCAGATACACAGCATTTGTTGTAGCTTTGCCTTCCACAAACCCATACTGTTATTCACCTATTTCTGGTTTTATTTTCCTCCTAACCATGTACATGATGATCCTTAGTAAAATCGTTGTGTTGTGACTCATTATATTATATGAGTATATTCATTCATTCAATAGCATGTCCTTTGCAGAACCTCGCTACCATAACAACCTTTCTGAGAAAACTTCTCGGTCATAAGCAAGATATCCGGCGTCCGATACACCCATCTGGAGATCATCCGCCCCATCTTGCACCCATCTTCTCTTTGGCCTACCTTGTCCTCTCTTCCCGGACATATACCCCTCCATTATTGTTCTCTCTAAACTATTCGTGACGTTTCAAGTGAACAATATATTTAAATTGTCTTTGTTTTATAGTCTTTAATAGCCAACCTTCTTCACACTTCAGCTCTTGAAGTATGGATACATTTGTTCTTTTCTGCATCCAAGATATTCTTAGAACCCGTCTATAACATTTATGTTCAAGGGCATTTGAGCTTGGTTAATAAGTGTCCAGGTCTCACATACATATGTTACAATGGGAAAGATGCATGCTCTTATAAATATAATTTTTTAGGTTTCCCTGTCCCGCGCCACAATTTATTCAGTTGTTTTAGATTTTGGAGAGCAATAGATATTCCGGTCTCCAAAAGAATAGTGAAAATCACAACTTATATCTTCACTCCGCCAGTCTCCGTGGCCAAAGGCTTGCGAACGCGGTTCGTGAGCCGCTTACCAAGTGTTCGAAACGCAGCCGCTACCGATTTGTGCAGCAAATCGTGTCGCGTTGTGTTATAACGTGTTGGTATGGGAGCCGGTCGTTTAGAAAGCAACGTTAAACTACTGAACGTAAAATTTGCCTAGTAATCAACAGCAGCTGAAAAATTATGGTGTTGACTGCAACGTCCTGTAAGGGATATGCAAAAAAAAAAAAAAAAAAAAAAAACAAACAAACAAAAACAAAACAAAAAAGAAATTCGTCTTTTAATTTCTTTCATTGTGTCACCATTGTTGGTAATTAATCTTCTTCTTCTTCAGCGTTCCGAGCCATTGAGGTTCTTTGCTGCAGATACAATCCGTCTCCATTCGTGTTGGTAATTAATGACCCAAGAAATTAAAACTTTTCCACCACCTCCAATTGTTTTTCATTAACACACATTTCTTTCTCCATATTAGTTTAATCTGTTATGCATTATCTTTCTTTGTTGCTAAGTGAAGATATAAGTTGTGATTTTCACTATTCTTTTGGGTTTAGGTTATTAGGTTATTCCTATATCATATACATATTATATTCGGTCTCCCTGGCCTAGGAGTTATCGTCTTTCTCCGTAATCCCGTATATCCACGTGAGGAACGTAACCAGCGCGAGAATCGGTAGCGGTTCTCGCCGCGTTGGTAACTTAGGTGTATGTGAGCCGGTCGCTCAGAAAACAATGGCAAACTACTGAGCGTAATCTTGCCAAGAAATCAACAATCAGCTGAAAGATGCTGATGTTGACAACGATGTCCTGTAAAGGATATGCGAACAATATATATATATATATATATATATATATATATATATATATATATATATATATATATATATATATATATATATATATATATATATATATATATATATATACACACAATTAATTTTATCACATGGTTATGAAACACGACAATCGATGTACATTGCAGAAACCTCATAAATTTGTTTTTGCAGTAGTTGTCCCCACTCGTTAAGAGCCATCTTAGCGTTGAAAGTTTATATGGCCGAAGTACATTAGTTGTCTCACCTGGATCTCATTCAGCCCTGTTGTCTTCAACCTCAGTGTTTACAACAGATCTTTGTTTCTGTTCTTCTCCTGTCGTGATAGTCTTCATTTCCTTCTATATAACCACATTTCAGGAGCTTCTACTTGATCCTGTTATTATTCTGCTAAGAATGATACTAATTGTTTGTTAGTGTCATTGCTTCAGCAGCATACATCAGAGTCAAGTCAATATGGAACATTCAGTCACTAACTTCATCGTGTAAATTAGCTGCTGGACTGCCAAAGTAACAACGATTGTCTGAAAGGGGTTTGTGAAACTTGAACATTATATTCAATAATAAGACAGGAAAAAACAGCTTTCTTTGGTCATGTGATGAGAAGAGAGGCATTGGAGAACATCGTGACAACTGGAAATATCAAGGAGAAGAGAGGCAGGAGCAAACCAAGAGAAATGATGCTGGGTGGATTGAGATGGTGGCATGGAGGAATATCATCAGCAGAAGGTGATCCAGTACACCAAAGACCGCGATTTGTGGAGAGACATAAAAGCATACGCCAGCTGGCAATGTGTCAATCTAGGAGTCGACGTGGCTGCGCGGATAATAGCGTTCTGGCTCTGAATATTCCGGTACGCTTGATGGTGATAGTTCAACTCCTACATTGGTCAGTTCGATTTAAACATTGACTTCTCGTTCAGAAAGCAATGGCAACCTACTAAACGTAAATTTCCCTAGAAAATCAGTCTGGGGTTGATCACAGCGTCTTGCAAAGTAAATGTAATTTATGTTTTTAATGTGAGAATTTATTTCACCGATGTTGAATGTTGCTTTGGCCATTACTATTGTCTTATTTATTTCTTCTCTATATCTGCCATCGTCGCAGAGGTTACATAGTATTAAGAACCTCAAAATCAGCTAAAACAACAGAATTAAAGCAAAACTCGAGAAAACATGCATCTTTTCTGTGGAAATATACGGTTGCATGCCACAGACTAAATAAGCAAATCGTACTTTTGAACTGATATGCATGCTACAGAAAATGTTATTTTAATATAGTGGACTACGAATATATGACACACGATAGGTATGCAGAAGAAACACAAACAAAACTGTCCACGTTGTTCAACCGGCTACTTCAGCCTTGGATATAGATGGAACCATATCGCAGAAACTGGAATACTTTGGTCATATTAGACAACACACTGGCTTGGTGAGAATCGTGATGGAACGCATCTTCTTATTTGGAGACGAGGCAGAGGGTTGGCGAGGACGACGATAGACACAGGACATTGTAGATACGTTGGGCATGGGAACAAGCAAGGAATGGAGACACTTGCTTGGGGATCATGTTGAGAGCGATGTTCTGCAACAGACATTCTACGTGATGATGATCTGGCACCAGAATGTTCTAAGTAAAACAAAAACACGAACTAAACTTATCATGAGCATGAATAACAATCATCATTACTTAATTATCTGTCTGTCTGTCTGTCTGTCTGTCTGTCTGTCTGTCTGTCTGTCTGTCTGTCTGTCTATGTCTGCCTGCTTGTCTGTCTGTCTGTCTGTGTGTCTGTCTGTCTGTCTGTTTGTTTGTCTGTCTATCTATCTATCTGCCTGCCTGTCTGTCTGCCTGTATGTCTGTCTGTCTGTCTGTCTGTCTGTCTGTCTGTCTGTATAGTCTTGACAGACTATGGTTTGTTTCATTGTGCTTTTTAAAAAAGGCATAAGAACTATAACTCATGGCGGTAGCGAACGTGATTCCGGGGCCAGTAAAGCAAGGGATGGCGTTATACCTCACCATGGCAAACTGCTTGGGCTCACTTGTAGAGAGCATGTATTGCTCTTGCAGCATGACCTCTCTCTCTCTCTCTCTCTCTCTCTCTCTCTCTCTCTCTCTCTCTCTCTGCCTGCTAGTTTACTCCAAAGGAAAGGTAACACCAATACATCTGGAACAAGACAAGCTGTAGAACTTGCCGGATTATCAAATCAATGCTCTAACTGTCTGCCTGTCGGAGCTTTGATCATAAACGAGTAGCCGACCAAGGCTTAGGCCCTGGTCTGCCCTGCCATGACATTTAGTCTTTAGGTTGCATTTCCTCGTACGAGAGTAAGGCTCGTACTCTACAAACTGCGCTCCTCCGCCTAAAGCCGTTGGCACAATGTGCGGTATCGGGTTCGGTGAGCGCCGCCCAAAACTCGGCGTTAATAGAAAGCAGATAGTACCATCTACTGTCATATGGTAGTTCGGCCATATCTGACTAAGACCTGACATACTGTTTGATTATTTAGTGGACAAAATGATCGTCCAGTGGACAAATTGATTTTTCGATGGGCAAATGAAGAAAATATCTGCTTCCGTCCGCTGGGGGAAAGTGAGACAATCAGCAGTTCCAACTAAATAATAACGCAGAAAATCCGATGTTTGTGGAAGAAGGCTCGGCATAGCACATGATAATTATTATTCATTTCAATATAATTATCATCAAATTATATATCTTTAAGGCCTTTTATTAAATTTAAAAAAAATAAAATAGTTTCACGCTATCAAATACTTCAGTTTAGTCCATGAATCATGCATGCATGACATGCTCTTCATTACTTCTAAGAAAAAGTCGTGCAAAGACGACCCTCTCTTTTCCGCTGTTCTGTTTCACCCAAATTGCTCTGCACTGAATTGTTAAATATCCAGCAGAAAAACAAACCAAACAATAAATATCCGGTTCCATAAAATGGAGTGGTAGAAGGGTTAAACTGCATTTGGTTTATGTTTGCACATCGATTTTTTGGCAATGCAGCAGTGTATTACATCTGGCAACAACTTGCTGATATTACCTGATTCTCCACAAGGCGATTGCAACAGCCTGGTTGTAAAATCTGTTTCAATCAATAAGTTAGCACTGAGTTGATAATGTATTGCTTTTGTGAGCACAATACTATATATATATATACTTTATCTCTTCGTAACCAATTATGACTATAGACTCACAATTGTTGCTTGAATGTGTTGCATAATTGTTGTTTGAAGGTGTTGCCTAATTGTTGCTTGAATCTGTTGCTTAATTGTTGCTTGAATGTTTGGTCTAATTGTTGCTTTAAGATGTGGTCTAATTGTTGCTCGAATCTGTGGTCTAATCATTACTTTAATGTGTGGTCTAATCGTTGCTTGAATGTGTGGTCTTCTTCTTCTTCTTCTTCTTCTTCTTCTTCTTCTTCTTCTTCTTCTTCTTCTTCTTCTTCTTCTTCTTCTTCGTTCGTCCGGAATGTTTTTTTATAGATGTGGTTGCGTTGTACCTGTTTACAGCAGAACTGCGATATTTGAACCTTTCAGCCGACGCATCCGACTTCTTCAGGCATGTGTTGGTTGGGTTACCTTCCCGTGCTAATGTGTGGTCTAATTACTACTTGAATGTGTGGTATAATTGTTGCTTTAAGATATAGTCTTCTTGCTTGAATTTTTGCCTAATTGTTGCTTGAGTGTGTGGTCTAATTGTTGCTTGAGTGTGTGGTCTAATTGTTGCTTTAAGATGTAGTCTAAATGGTGCTTGAGTGTGTGGTCTAATTGTTGCTTGAATGTGTGGTCTAATTATTGCTTGAATGTGTGGTCTAATTGTTGCTTGAATGTGTGGTCTAATTATTGCTTGAATGTGTGGTCTAATTGTTGCTTGAATGTGTGGTCTAATTATTGCTTGAATGTGTGGTCTAATTATTGCTTGAATGTGTGGTCTAATTGTTGCTTGAATGTGTGGTCTAATTATTGCTTGATTGTGTGGTCTAATTGTTACTTGAATGTTTGGTCTAATTATTGCTTTAAGATGTGGTCTAATTGTTGCTTTGAGATGTGGTATAATTATTGCTTGAATGTGCTGTCTATTTGTTGCTTTAAAATGTAGTCTCATTGTTGCGTGAAATATAAATGTCAAAGTTATTACTTGCAATTTTAATGTTGAAGTTTTCCTTTGAAATGGGGCTCTCCAAGTTGGTTTATAATATATTTCTCTCCATGTTGTTGCTTGACATATTTCTCTCCAAGCTGTTGCCTGATACATTTCTCTCCAAGTTGTTGTCTGACATATTTCTCTCCAAGTTGTTGCCTGCTATATTTCTCTTCAAGTTGTTGCTTGCTAGATTTCTCTCCAAGTTGTTGCTTGATATATTTCTCTCCAAGTTGTTGCTTGATATATTTCTCTCCAAGTTGTTGCTTGATATATTTCTCTCCAAGTTGTTGTCTGATATATTTCTCTCCAAGTTGTTGCTTGATATATTTCTCTCCAAGTTGTTGTCTCTGATATATTTCTCTCCAAGTTGTTGTCTGATATATTTCTCTCCAAGTTGTTGCTTGATATATTTCTCTCCAAGTTGTTGTCTGATATATTTCTCTCCAAGTTGTTGTCTGATATATTTCTCTCCAAGTTGTTGTCTTGATATATTTCTCTCCAAGTTGTTGTCTGATATATTTCTCTCCAAGTTGTTGTCTGATATATTTCTCTCCAAGTTGTTGCTTGATATATTTCTCTCCAAGTTGTTGCTTGATATATTTCTCTCCAATTTGTTGCTTGCTAGATTTCTCTTCAAGTTGTTGTCTGATATATTTCTCTCCAAGTTGTTGCCTGCTATATTTCTCTCCAAGTTTGTGTCTGATATATTTCTCTCCAAGTTGTTGTCTGATATATTTTTCTTCAAGCTGTTGAATGATATATTTCGCTCCACATTTGTGTCTGATATATTTCTCTCCAAGTTGTTGCCTGATAGTTTTCTTTCTAAGCTGTTGTCTGAAATGTTTATGTCCAAGTTGTTGAATGACATATTTGAGTCCAATCTGTTGTCTGGAAATTTTTTCCCAGTTTTGTCCGAAATTTTTCCAAGTTTTTGTCTGATTTTTTCCAAGTTTTTGCTGAATTTTTTCCAAATGTTTCTGAAATTTTTTTCAAGCTGTTGAAATTTTTGCCCAAATTTTGTCTGATTTTTTTCCAAGTGTTCTTTTAGTTTTTTTCAAACGTTGTCTGAAATTTTTTTCAAGCTGTTGTCTGAAAAAATTTTTTCCAATTTTTGTCTGAAATTTTTTTTTTTTGTTTTTTCCAAAAAAGTTGTCTGAAATTTTTTGTCCAAGTTTTTGTGAATTTTGAGTCCCAAATTTTTGTCTGAAATGTTTGTGTCCAAGCTGTTGTCTGAAATGTTTTTGTCCAAGCTGTTGTCTGAAATGTTTGTGTCCAAGCTGTTGTCTGAAATGTTTGTGTCCAAGCTGTTGTCTGAAATGTTTGTGTCCAACTGTTGTCTGAAATGTTTGTGTCCAAGCTGTTGTCTGAAATGTTTGTGTCCAAGCTGTTGTCTGAAATGTTTGTGTCCAAGCTGTTGTCTGAAATGTTTGTGTCCAATTGTCTGAAATGTTTGTGTCCAAGCTGTTGTTTTAAATTTTGTGTCCAAGGTTGCGAAAAGGGTCGTGGCTAAAGTTTGAACTTTTCTGAAAATTTTTTTTCCCGTGGTCTGAAAAGGGTTTTTGGTCCAAACGTTGTCAAAAGTTTTTTTCCAAAAGGGGAAAAGTTTTGGCCCGTTTCGAAGGGGAATGGCAAAACTTTCTGAAAAGGGGGAATTTTCCTTTTTTTCCAACGAAAAATTTTTTTTTTAAAAACCCAATTTTAGGGGTTGAAAGGAGGCGATTTGGGTTTTGACAGTAGTTTTGCCCCCATTGGGGGTTTCTGAGTTTTGGCCCCGGGCTTTTCCA
>JACEFZ010008176.1:5000-15836 GCA_014155875.1 Cepaea nemoralis
TACTACTACTACTACTACTACTATTACTACTACTACTACTACTACTACTACTACTACTACTACTACTACTACTACTACTCTAACGTCTATTACTACAACTATTAATAGTACTGCAACTACCATTACTAGTACCTGAGCTCAGAGAATAAAAAGATCAAACTGTGTGAGGGTGATGTATTTTCCCGCCAGCATCACTAGGCCATCACTTGAGAGAGGTCCCTTCTGTGTGCAGCAGGGTTGCCAGATAACCGTGATTTAAAAAAAAAACACCAAGTCACGAAATAAAAAAGCAAACAAAACCAAACATTGCCCAGTAAAAAGATATATTAAAATATACTTACATCACATGAAAACCTCTTCTTCAAATAAGTATTCCTCTTCACTGTTGAGAAAGTCAGTACAGGATTCATTAGAATATACAATTCCAGCTTTGAAATCATTCAACACTTTGGATGAAGGAACAAATTCATTAGAGCACATCTTTGAAGATAATAGTTCTGCTCTAATTCTAATAATTGCTTCTAAGAGAGACAGCTGAAGTCTATTCCTTGCTTTGGTTTTTATGCATTTTAAAAGAGAGAACAACCTCTCCACTGCAGCATTGCTAATAGGTAATAAGCAAGTAAGAGCAAAAGAAGCAAGCTCTTTAAATTGGGGATGTCTCATGACTCCTTGCCAGAACTGCTCTGTATCTTTAGGCAGTCCATTTTCTTTAAATTGTTCTTCTTCCTTCCAATCTATAAAAGGCAATTTTCTGTATTGCTCTTCAATAATAGTGTGGTGGTTTTCTTCAGCCAAATTCAAAAAGGGCAATTTCGAAAACAGTGATCTTGAAGCTTGGTTTATGATTATTCCAGGGCTAAAATTGGTTAGATCTTTAAATATATTTCTTGCTGAAGGAAGCCGCTTTCTAACTTGATTAAGTGCTTCTGCTAGCATGGATAAGCAATTAATTTTCGTATCAGAATTTTTCTGAATGTAGTTATCACACTCTGACAGGAATTTGATGCCAAAATCAACATTAGAAATATCTTGTTTCTTATTATTGGTATCATAAATCCTACTATTAAGACTTTTATAATGCAAAAATAGTTCTTCATGTAATTCGTGAGGATCTGCCTTACTTTTCTGTAAAATGCTATTTAACCTTTCGAATTCCTGCACAATAGGGGTTGACAAATTAAAATAAAGGTAGTTTCTTTGATCTAGAAGCATTTCCTTTATAAGTCGTGACTTAAATTTACTGTCATAATTTTCTAATTCAGCAGAAATAAAATAAGCCTTGAGTTCTTCCCAATTCATTAGAATGTTGAACATTACTTTTCCCCCGGACAAGCCAGCGAGTAGAAGAAATGTTCTCAAAAGGAAGTGGTGCAGTTCTAGCTTGCTGAAATTCTGTCGATGAGTTCATAATTTTGAATAAATCTTTAAATGCTTCTCGTATTAGATTGCTATGTTTAAACCAATTTGATATTTCTGTCAGCAAAAATCTAATGTTTAAAGGTAGTTTTGACACTGCATATTCGATGCACAATGCTAATGGATGGAATCACACTTATACTGAACACATGAAGGCGATACATCTGTCATTCTGGACCAAACTGAATTGTTGCATCCAACCATACTGGAAGCACCATCTGATGCAAAACCAATGCAATTTTTTAATGATTGATTACATTTTTCAATTTCATTGTTAATCAAATTAAATATATTCTCTCCTGTAGCCTCCTGAACTGGAATCAAACCTAGAAAACTAGTAGTAATTTCATTATTTTTATCGCTGAGGTATCTAACTAAAATGCACAAATACTTTTGGGTGGAGACATCAGTGGACTCATCAATGATGAGTGCATACTTCTTGTTTTGCAGATCTAGAAATAGATCAGATCTTAAAGACGGTGAAATAACATTTCTTATTAGTGATATGCGCTTCGTTCGGTGCAATTTTATCTGACCAAGAGTGCTGCCACGTCCTTGGGCTACCATTATTTCACCTAAGTGATCGATGGTGTGTAGGCCATGCTAACAGCAATTAGTAACTCTGCTAATTTGACTTTATCATCAATTTTCTTGCTTATTGTCATCAATGAAAGTGTTTTTTGTGAAGAAGATGGCGCGCTCCGCTTGTGTTTTTCTGTTGTTGCATGATTTGCGAGATTTGAAAGTCTTGGAACAATATTACAATGGCACAATTTGCAATTTGCCTGTTCAGAACCGTCAGTGGATTTATTGAGCCACACAAATGTATTTTCCCATTGATCATTATACTTCCGATTGTATCATAAGATGGTTTCCACTTTGGCATGATAATAGGCTCAATAATAAGAAATACTTGCGACTTGCGATGAAGGTATAATGAATTTGAAAACTGAACTGAACAGTAAGATGGGTGGCTGCACAATGCGTGAGTGCGCATAGAACAGGACCACGTACATTTACAGAACGAAAACCATACGTGTTTAATACAAAAATTAACGTGACAAATTTTTTAAAAAAAACAAAAAGAGGCATATGCCTTTACAAATTTTTAAAAAGCCAAAAAAAGAGAAAAAGCTAAACTTATTTTTTGACGCAAAATCTGTTTTTAATAGCCAAATTTGTCAAATTTGGCGTTTAAAAAGCCAACCTGGTCACCCTGGTGTCCAGAATAGGTGAACGGAAGTCGTTAGCGCCGCTACCTGACCTTTGCGCAGGTCCGGAAGCGGGTGCATCTCCTCTACTACAACAACTACTACCACTACTAATACTAATACTACCACTATTACCACTACTACTACTACTTCTACTACTACTATCACTATTACTACTACTACTACTACTACTACTACTACTACTACTACTACTACTACTACTACTAGTAATATCACTACCACTATACTCCAGTAACTACTATTACCACTACTACTACGATTATTACTACTACAATACTACTAAGACTAATACGCCTACTACAATTGCGACTAATACTACTAAATCATTACTACTACTAATATCACTACTGTAACTACCACTGCTGCTGCAGTTACTGCCGCCATTACTACTACTACTACTACTACTACTACTACTACTACTACTACTACTACTGCTGCTGCTGCTGCTGCTGCTACTACTACTACTACTACTACTACTACTACTACTACTACTACTAACACTACTACGAATATTAATAATACAGTACTAGTATTGCTTCTACTACTACGACAAGTACTACGACTAGAACTACTACTATGACTACTACTACTACTACTACATTACTGCTACTACTACTACAACTACTACTGCTACTATTAGTACTGCTACTACTACCACTATCACTGATCTACTCCGCATACCAACAGCTATAGTTAATTCATTCAGTACACACTTCCTCTGATCCCCTCTTCATATCTACACCTATAGTTAAACCATTCAGTGCACAACTCCTCTAATCCCCTCCTCATATCTACTCCTATAGTTAAACCATTCAGTGCACAATTCCTCTGATCTCCTCCTCACATCTACACATATAGTTGAACCATTCATTGCACACTTCCTCTGATCCCCTCCTCAGATCTGCGCCTACAGTTATACCATTCAGTGCTCAATTCCTCTTATCCCCTCTTCATATCTACACCTATAGTTAAACCATTCAGTGCTCGTCTAACCATTCAGTGCCCATCCCTGGGATCCCCTCCTATCTTCACCTATAGTTAAACCATTCACACTACACTTCCTCTGATGCTCTCCTCAAACCCACACCTATCCTAGCCTGGACTCCCCAGGCAACCCCGACCACCACAACGTCAACTCATTACCTCTAACAACTTTTTGATCTTGTTTTCCTAATGTGGTCCGTGGATATTCTCCTGTACTTAACCCATCACACAATAAACAATCCATTTGGACAAATATTTTTTGAATTCAATTTAGGAGCAATCTTTGCGAGCAGCACTGCATAACAATGAACCATAGCGTCACATTTTTGCTATATATTCGTCATACCTCGTTACTAACGGCTCATTTCAAGCATTATTGGTGCCTTGAAATGTCATCAACGGCTCTGCAGAACTCGCTTATCCCTTTCATGTGAACTCGCTCGATCCTCGCGACGTTCAGAAAGCCATGTTGCTTGTGGCGTGAAGCATATAATTGCACGATCCGGGTAATTCAGCCATCGGTGGGGATTGCTCGTTTCACGCGTCGTTTTCTGGGAGATTTGCCACTTTGTGTTTGTGAACTGCTCGATGCATGGCGCTTTGTGAAATACGACTTCATGCAAAAGTGTTTTCCTCTACGGTGTTTTTTCTGCGTGGTGTTTTTCTGCCATTTATGTTCATTGATCTTCTGGGTGTCCTTATTTGTTATACTGTGACTGTGTGTGTGTGTGTGTGTGTGTGTGAATGTGTATGTGTAGTTGTGTGTGTGAATGTGTGTGTAGTTGTGTGTATGTGGTTGTGTGTGTGTTTGTGTGTATGTATGTGTGGGGGTTTTAGTGTTGGTGTGTGTGGTGGGTGTGTGTGAGGAAGGTTCAGTGTGTGTGTGTGGGTGTGTGTGGGGAATGTCTGTGTGTGGGTGTGCGGGGGAGTTTATGTGTGTGTGTTTGTGTTTTGGGGGTGTGTCTGTGTGTATATGTGTTTGTGTCTTGGAGATATGTGTGGTGATTATGTGTGTGTGGTTGTGTGTGTGTATGTGTGTGTGTGTGTGTGTGTGTCTGGGAGCAGCGGTAGCCTCCTAGTGGCTAGAAGCGCGCTCGCGCTTATATATAATGATTATATATATATATATATATATATATATATATATATATATATATATATATATATATATATATATATATATATATATATATATATATATATATATATATATATAATGATTACTAAAAGTAAAAAGTAACAATAACCAGGCTAAGACACGCCACACATCTCTTAATGAGAGATATGAAGATTTCCATCACGTTTCATCCACATAATTGAATCATTATCTCAAGAATACCAAGCAGCTACCAGAGTAGCCGTTGCAACATCAAGGTAGTTTGAGGTGCAAAGGGGAGTAAGACAGGATTGCATTCTCTCCCCCTAACCTGCATAAGGTCTGTGCAGAAGATTAAAAAGCTTTAAAAATTATGGGATCAGAGACAATTTTAAATAATTGGTGCAAATCCAATTTTAGGACTCATATATGCAGAAGACAAGTGACTCCTTACAAATACTGCTAAGGGATTAAAAAATTGCATCCCTTCTGAGAAAAGAAATCATGCAGATCAAATTCCTGCTTGAAGCCTGAAAAATATTTACATAGGATTCACAAATAAAACGGTATGGCAACCAAACATCACAATCAACAATGAAGAAGAAGATAACATTGCACAATTTGAATATCTCGACTTCATAATCAACAACCCTGGGGGAGGGGGGAGGGGGGTTGAATAAAATGTAGTCGTAGGCTAGTTGCATATCCTTTACAGGACGTCGCAGTCAACCCTCATCTTTTTTTATGGGGGCGGTTCTTGGCAAGTTTACGCTCAATAGTTTGAATTTGGTTTCTGAACGACCGGAAATCATACCATTGTATCTCCCCCGATGTGTCTCCACCTTGCCGCGGTGGGAGAGCTTGAGTGTCCCACTGACCCCAAGCACTGTGCCAATGGATATAAACTACATATTGGAAAGCTCTTGGGATAGGGACCAGACTAACACAACCTGCTGCTCTGCAGGTAGACTGAGGATAGCAGTCAAAATTTAAACTCAGGCGCACGAAGCCACAAACTTGGTCCAGACACTTACACAAAGGCCTCCATCTGAGAGATGTAGCTGAACGCCTCTAAGCTACTACGCTTGGATGAGAGAGCCGGGCCGATACACACCTACCGAAAAACGGACGTGAGATACTGAGCACGCTACATGCCCAGTTCAGATACCTAACCGAAGGCTCCCAGCTGAGGGATATGAGGGATCCCCGGATGAGAGGGCCTGGCCGTTTCTCGCTCTCTGCTGTACGGCGGTAAGGTGCTGAGCCGGCAGCACATGTAGCCTACCTCGCGAGCGAGAACGAAAAGGTTGAAGACGTCCCCCGGTCGAATGAAAGGCTACGAAAACTGTCTGTATCTAACTCGTAGAGAGTAGACAAAAGTGGAAAAACGTCTCAATAACACGAAATGGAACGCACGGCTAGCGAATCCATTGCGTGGTCCGAAGTCAAACGCAAAAGCTTACCGTGTGGATGTCGCCCGCAGACTGACCGTTCCTGGTGTGTGCTTGAGCGACCAGTGGCAAGCGACACATGCCCAACACATGGAAGTGAGGAACTAAAGCAGCCATGAGCAGGACGAGGTAACTCCTCGGGTGAGCCCAGTCTCAGAGCAATATGTGCCGGCCCTGCAATTATGGAAGCCTCCTTGGATAGCGAGAGAATGCCCATGGTCTGCCCCTGCTTTCCCTTGAGCGTCGACCGTGATGTCTTTTATCGTTCTATCTTGACCAGCTGAGATGTTGGCGACATCACAAAAATAAGTCTCATGTGCCTCGAAATCCGAGGAAGGCTAACCTCATTAAAAATGCCCGCCGAAGCCGGAAGTGCCGTCATACGGGTGGCAAACTAAATATTGGCACTACGCATTTACGTCCGAGTGAAATGTCTTGTCCGAATGTCTCTCGTGCTAGGAACAGCTCTGACTACCTAGTTTCTGAATGCCGCTCTTGTTCGGAACAGCTCTGACTAGATAGTTTTCCGAATGTCCGTCGTGCCTGGAACAGCTCTGACGGGCGCAACGACAAGCACATGTCCGTGTCGAAAACTCTTTGAGTGGATACCGTCTGCAGACCTGTCTGGTTTGTGCGGGAACGGCCAGGGGGCGAACGAAATGCCCAATATATTGAAGTGAGGAATTAAAGCAGCCATGAGCAGGACGTGACGATTCCCTCGGTGAGCCCAGCACCAGGGCGCTATGTGTCGGCCCTGCAATTTATGGAAGCCACCCTGGATGGCGGAAAATGCCATGGATTGTCCCTGCCTTCCTTTGAGGGATATGACCGTTAAGTCTTCGACCGTTCCAACTTGGCCAACTGGGTTGTGGACGATACCGAAAAAGTGAGAGTCTCCCAGGAATGCTACCTGGTCAAAAAAGCACGCTAAAAGTCGGATGTGTTGGCTTACGGGCTTCGGCCCAAGGATGCATAACTTAGACACACCGCAATCACATCTGAAAAATCACTCCGGATGAACCCAAAGAAGAAGAAGAAAATACCATTGTATGTAACCCAACGCAAGGCGGTCCGCTGCTTTACATCTGAAGTAGCTGTGTTTCGAACGCGGTATGCGAGATTATGCATTGCTTGTGTAACTCCTTAGCCACAGCGCCTTAGTCGTAGACTGGCAATGGAAACGTTGAGATTACACAGTAATAAGAACCTATAGCACAATTGACGCTAGGGAACATATAGAAACGGTATAGCTAGTCATCATCATCATCATCATCATCATCATCATCATCATCATCATCATCATCATCATCATTAAGTGCCATGCCGAAAGGCGTGGACGGTAATGGTTCGTAATCTCACACGGCCACCAAAGTCTCTAATCAGGTCTGTGTTCTTGTCCCGACCTTGCCATGCTGACCCACCATCAAGGTATATATTCCTCTGCTTTCCTCTTGCTCTCTCCTCATTAAGTTTGCCAGTTGTCAATAAATTGTCAAGTCCATTTATCCTCATAACCTGTCAAAAAAAAAAAAAAAAACATCTTGCTGTCTACGTTTGATTTCTCCAATATGAGTCAGTTTTTTATGTGTCTCTTGAATGAAGTATAGCTAGTATGAGCAATGTAAACAGCAGTTTACACCCTTTATAATGGAAGTTCTGTCGTTTGTTTACTGTACACAATGGATTTAAAGGGCATGAGGCTTGAGTTCACTGAGTTCATTGCATCGGGTTTAACCCCATATGGATCAATCTCCTGATTTCAGCGGCCTGCTGAAAAAAAACAAGTTAGTTTCATATCCTTTACTGGACGTAGCAGTAAACTCAAGCATTTTTTTTTTGCTGTTTATGATTTCTTGGCTAGTTTACGTTCAGTAGTTTGCCATTGCTTTCTGGACAAAGCGGCACCATTGTTTGGAAAAAAAAACGCAAGACGGTCTGCTTCCAAATCGCCCGTAGCTGTATTTGGAACTCGGATATGCGGGATTACGAATTGCGTCCGTAACCTCTTCGCCACTGAGCAGGCTTCCAAAGCGTCGCACAAATCACGAACTCCGTAGCCTCTGCAACGACTCCCAGGAGTCTCCGAGAAAACTGGCACTCGTGAACCCGACGACGGCATAGCCTGGAATCGAACCTACAACCTGCAGAGCGCGTGGCAGGCGGCGTACCACTTCTCCGCGAAGTACTCTCATTCAATGTACAACATCATTGGCACCTTGCCGTCTTGAGAGACGATAGTTCTGTTACATTGTGCTTCAAACAGGCATAATAAGTACAACCTATGGCGGGAGTGAATGTGACTGATCAGACCAATTCGCGCTTGTAAATGTTCGTCCACAGTGGGATGCATGTGAACATCGTGGTCAATTTCCACTATCATGCACCATCTTACTTCTCACACGCTCGGTGTGTGACTTATCTGCAATCATTTTTTCTCCTTTGTCTTTATTCCATTTCTGATACTTGCCCTCCATGCAACATGTTCAGCGGCGACTCGCTCCCAATGCGCATTATCAATGCCTGTATCAATCATGTCCCTCTTACACACATCTTTGTATCGTAGTAGAGGCCGACCTTGAGATCCCTTACCCATCTGTCTCATCTCATCTCATCTCATCATGTTCCTCTTGTACCTTGCGGTGTCGAGGTGAAGTGTAAACATCGTGAGAGTGCCCGATTATGGGCTTCATATATCGATATTCCCATGGACTCAGCTATTCCCTCCGTCCAACGTTTACGTGGTCGGCCTCTTCCTCTGTTTCCTTCTTCAAGGTGTGGAATGCGCCTGGCCCTGCAGCCAGCAGGGTTAGAATCGGCCAGCCTCTCCCAGGAGGGGTGAAGAACGAAAATTAGTAGCTTGCCGATGACCCGCAGACTACACAAGTCAACCCCCACCTCCACGTGGTGCAGACCGGGTAACCATGACCGCGAGGTCATGGGCTAACAGGGCTATGGGTCGCCATAGGAGATGGACTCCCTATGGTCAGATTAGTGTTCCTAAACCTGCGACTGGCCTAGCAAGCCGGCAGGGGATCTTCATACTGCTCGTAGAAAAATTAAGAAGTATAAACGGACTGACCCAAACGGATACCCATCTGTAATTCACCAAAAAAGATGTCCTTTGGTATTCTACCACCATCCATCCTCCTAACGTGTCCTATCCATCTAAGTATGCGAATACTGAGCATTGAACAAACCGTCAAACAACCGATCTGTCCAACACTTCATTATTTCTGATTTAAAGACATGAATATATAACAAAGTACAGAAAAACGCCGAAGTACAGAAATAATCTTACACTAGTTCCAAATGAAGGCAACAGTAAACCGACAGAAACAGGGAGAAACAGAAACGGGAATCAAACAATAAATATGTTTCTGCTTTCTCTCACTTTGAACTCAAGCTTAGTCCATACACGTGCTACTACTTCTAGTGCCCCGGACTGGTGTTTTTAGTGTATTTAGCTTTCCCTATTACTAGTGTCCCTCGCCATCAGGCGACTCCGCTCCGATTTCTGAGGTACTTATAATTTACGTCCCCCAAGTCAAGGACGAGACCAACATTTTAGTCCGACTAACTAAGGCTTGAATCCCCCATTAAGAGCAAGCGCTCTTATTTATTCGGCCATGCTGACCTCCAACAATAAATGTGAAGTTAGTTTCGTATCCTTTACCAATCATACAATTATTTCAAAACAAACGCAAGGCGGCTGCTTCCAAATCACCCGCAGCTGTGTTTAAACCTCGGTATCCAATTTTATAAGAAGACGCCGTTGGAACTACATCGGCCATGTACTCAGAATGGACAAGACAAGACTCCCCAACCAAGCCCTCTTATGGTCACCAGTAGGGAAAAGAAAACGGGGAAGACCAAGAGAGACCCTGCATAGAACCATCATCAGAGAAGGCTCATTCAACGGCCAAGTGAACATCCAGGATCTACAACAGGTAGCGGTGAACCGCCGGACATGGAGAGCCATGACTTCTGCCCTATGCGCCCGCCGCCTGGGGCTCAAGAGGAAAGTAACTAACTATGCGGATTACGAATTGCGTCGGTAACTCCTTCCTTAGAGAGTCGGTAAATATGAAGAGAACAGTCAAACTATTGAGAGCAGAAGGCCTAAAACAATATTTAACATCAAGTTATCAATACGGATAGGACTACCAGAAGCTACCTACACACACCTGGGTTTGTCGGGGGAAATGAGGCAGCCCCATACAATCATCATTCTCTCCAGTCACCAAACTTCATCTCTGACAAATGAAAAACATGCCATATAGTTGTTGACTTGGCAACATCAACGAATCAATCCTTCTGGGCGTGCGCGGTTCAGCCCTGATGTATGCGCCCAGTCTCTCACTTCTTTGACTGCTTCCGCGTATGTAATGGTGGGTCGGGGTCTAAGGAAGGTGGGTTTCTCCTTAAAAAAATCTTTGTTTTCAAACAGCTCGAGGGAAAAAAAATGAACGATCTGTGAAGATGGAACCCAACATTTTTAATACACACTATCCAGTTTTTATTCTTTACGGTTGCTTACGGAACGCCAATCGAGTCATATTTTGTGTATTAGTTTTGTGAGGTGCATACACACGCAAGTCCTACTGATGTTTTTTTAAAAAATTAAATTTAATTTAAAAATAATAAAAATAATAAA
>JACEFZ010008177.1:0-15475 GCA_014155875.1 Cepaea nemoralis
GTATGTATATATGTATGTATGTAAATATGTATGTCCTTTATTTGTTCGCGAACGGCCCATCCGATTGAGATGAAATTTTCTACACGCCTTCCTTTCATTCCAGAGCTGTCAACTGTCATAGTTTTTTTTTCTTCTTCCTCCTCCTCCCTCCTCCCCCTCCCAAAATACGTACGTAAATATATGATGATGATGATGAAAGAATCCCCGAACCAAAACGCTAGGAAAGGAAAAAATGACGTGACTACACAGAATCGTCACACGGCAATCATCATCATCAAGTGCCGTGCCGGCTGGCGTAGGCGTTCATGGCTCTCCGTAGATCTCAGTCTTTGGTTTTTTGGATCAACTCTGCTGCTGATATTCCTCCATGCCACGGCAATATCAATAACAATTCATCTTTTTATGTGTAAGGAAGTTATCTACAGTCGTGTAGAAGGGAAGAACTAGACGAGTATGAATTCGGAATGGCGAACTCTCTCCCCCTCTCTTCTCCTCCCTCTACCTCCTCCCTCCACCCTTCTCCTCTTCCTCCTCCCTCTCATCCCTCTCCCTCCTCCCTCCTCCTTCTCCCTCTTCCTTCTCCCTCTTCCTCTCCCCTCCTCCTCCATCCTCCTCCCTCCTACTCCCTCCGCCTCCTCCCCCCTCCTCCCTCTCTTCCCTCCTCCTCCCTCTCTCCTCCTCATCCCTCCTCCTCCTGCCTCCCTCCTCCTCCTCCTGCCTCCTTCTCCCTCATCATCCTCCCTCCTCCTTCTCCCTTCTTCTCCCTCTTCCCTCTTCCTCCTCCTACCTCCTCCCTCCTCCTCCCTCCACCCTCCTCCTCCTTCTCCTCCTCTTCCTCCTCCCTTTCCTTCCTCCTCCTCCTCCCTCTACCTCCTCCTCCCCCTACCTCTTTCCTCCTCCCTCCTCCTCCCCTTCCACCTCTCTTTCCTTCCTCCCCTCCTCATTCTCCCTCCTTCCTCTCCCTCCTTCCTCCTCCTCCTTCCTTCTTCTCCCTCCTCCTCCTCTCCCTCTTCCCCTCCTCCTTCCTCCTCCTCCCTCTCCTCCTCCTCACTCCTCCTCCTCCCTCCTCCTCCTCCCTCTACCTCCTCCCTCCTCCTCCCTTCACATTCCTCCTTCTCCCTCTTCTCCTCCTCCCTCCTCCTCATCCCTCCTCCTCCCTCCTCCTCATCCCTCCTCTCCCTTCTCCTCCTCCCTCCTCCTCCTCCATCTACCTCCTCCTCCCTTCACATTCCTCCTCCTCCCTCTTCCTCCTCCTCTCCCTCCTCCTCCTCATCCCTCCTTCTCCCTCCTCCTCCTTCTTCCTCCCTCCTCCTCCTCCCTCCTCCCCCTCCTCCTTCCTCCTCCTCCCTCTCCTCCTCCTCACTCCTCCTCCTTCCTCCTCCTCCCTCTACCTCCTCCCTCCTCCTCCCTTCACATTCCTCCTCCTCCCTCTTCTCCTCCTCCCTCCTCCTCCCTCTACCTCCTCCCCCCTCCTCCCTTCACATTCCTCCTCCTCCCTCTTCCTCCTCCTCCCTCCTCCTCTCTCCGCCTCCCTCCCCCTCCTTCTCCCTCTACCTCCTCCCTCCTCCTCCCTTCACATTCCTCCTCCTCCCCTCCTCCTCTTCCCTCCTCCTCCTCCCCTTCTTCTCCTCCTCCTTCTCCTCCTCCTTCTCCCTCTTCCTTCTCCTCCTTCTCCCTCCTCCTTCTCCCTCTTCCTCCTCCCTCTTTCTTCTCCCTCCGCCTCCTCCCTCCTCCTACTCTCTCCTCCTCCTCCCTCCTCCTCCCTCTCCCTCCTCCTCCCTATCCTCCTCCTGCTCCCTTCTCCTCCTGCGTTCTCCTCCTCCCTCCTTCTCCCTCCTCCTCCCTCTTCCTCCTCCCTCCTCCTCGCCTCCTCCTCCACCCTACTCCTCCCTCCTCCTCCTCCTCCCTCCTCCTCCCTCCTCCTCCCTCTACCTCCTCCCCCCTCCTCCCTTCACATTCCTCCTCCTCCCTCTTCCTCCTCCTCCCTCCTCCTCTCTCCGCCTCCCTCCTCCTCCTCCCTCTACCTCCTCCCTCCTCCTCCCTTCACATTCCTCCTCCTCCCTCCTCCTCCTCCCCTTCTCCTCTTTCCTCCTTCCTCCTCCCCCTCCTTCTCCCTCCTCCTTCTCCCTCTTCCTCCTCCCTCTTCCTTCTCCCTCCGCCTCCTCCCTCCTCCTACTCTCTCCTCCTCCTCCCTCCTCCTCCCTCTCCTCCTCCTGCATGGGCGAAATAGAGAACACACTGAACCGTTCAACAGGGATTCATTGTCAAAGAAATGTGGTTATTAAGACAAACGAAAGTGAGGGAAATGAAATACTTTGGGCGTGTAGAGTCTGGAAAAGATGTATATGGAGGGAGGCCTAACGAGTAAGCGGACAAGAGGAAAACCCAACATGGATGGGTATATCTTATATATAAAAGGCGATCTCCGTCCGTCTGTCTGTCTGTCTATATGTCCCTAATGCGCTCGCGAACGGCCCATCCCATTGAGATGAAATTTTTTACACGTCTTCCTTTCAATCCAGCGCAGCCCACTGTCATATTTTTTTAGTATGAAAGTTTGAAGATTTTATATGAAGACATGGAACAACCTCAGCCATTATTAAATCTACAGGCATATGCGTTATATTCCTCCTCCTCCTCCTCTCCCCTCCTCCACCTCCTACCCTCTTCCTCTTCTCCTCCCCCTCCTCCCTCTCCCTCCTCCATCCTCCTCTTCTCTCTTTCTCCTCCTCCTCCCTCCTCCTCCCTCTTCCTCCTCCCAGCTCCTACTCCTCCTTTTTCTTCTTCTTCTGCTGCTGCTGCCGCTGCTCCATTTACCCAAGTTAATATATTACCAAGTTGGTCTTCGTTTATCTAAGGTTGTTCTAACTGCAACCAATAAATGATTAGACAGACAGACAGACAGACAGACAGATAGACAGACAGACAGACAGACAGTCAGTCGGGAACGGGAACTTATATGACTACTCATATGAATTAAATGAGATGCTCCCCACCAGGGACTGGGCGAAACCGGGCAGGGTCAGGCAGACAGGTAGACAAACAGATAGACAGACAGATAGACAGTCGGGAACGGGAACTTATATGACTACTTATATGAATTAAATGAGATGCTCCACACCAGAAGCTGGGCAATGCCGGGCCGGGTCAGACAGACAGACAGACAGACAGACAGACAGACAGACAGACAGACAGACAGACAGACAGACAGACAGACAGACAGACAGTCGGTAACGGGAACGGGAACTTATATGACTACTTATATGAATTAAATGAGATGCTCCCCACCAAGGACTGGGCGAAGCCGGGCCGGGTCAGCTAGTATATATATATATATATATATGTGTGTGTGTGTGTGTGTGTCTGTGCGCGCGCGCTGTATGTGTTTAGTACCTGTCGCTCCATGCATGGCATAACTTGACTGAATAAGAAGAATAGCGGTTGTAGATTATTATTATTATTATTATTATTATTATTATTATTATTATTATTATTATTATTATTATTATTATTATTATTGAGCAGCTGCATAAATAAAATGTTAACTAAAGTTTATGTTTTAAATAATGCAATCGCCTCTTAAAATAATTATGTTCACCGAAAAAAAAAATGCACCATTTTTTTCTTGAAAACGATCTCTTTAAAGCTGCTGTCAAGACTCTGAGAAAAATAATGATGACCAAGATAATATTCTGTGAGGATAATTATGGAGCATTACCGCTGTCTCTATTTCTCAGCTGTTGCAAAGTGGCACTGAGCGGGATCTGCATCTGCAGCCATTTGTTAGCGAGTATGTTGTTTAATTATCCGTTACGACCTTGTTATCGAGCTTGTAATTAAATGTGTTCAACAGTCATTTTTACAGAATGGCCGACGCTCTCACGGGAAGATATGTCAAGAGAAATGTATTGACCTTACTTGCCAAGAACAGACCACACAGCATCTCGGGGATCAACAACAACAGCATCTAACTGCCTGTCGGAGTGCGCTGCTTGGAGAGCGAGTCTTCTGCGAGAGAATGTTTGTTATAATAACATGACTTTTTTAAACACGAAAGAGTCGAATAAACACCAACCAAAGTGATTACCTAGAGGGCGAGTTAGTGGAACTAAAAGCGAACGAAGCTGAAAATGTCATAAATAATGTCAGATGTGGGTTCGAAGCCTGGGCTCGTCGACTGCAAAAGTAAGGTAAAGACTGGCCACCCCCGGGAAGCTTAGCCCGGTCAACAAATACCGCAGAAGTCGGAAGGGTCGGCCTGAAGGCGCAATATCGCTGAAGGCGCAATATCGCAACTCTGCTTTAAACATACACAACGCAATCACACCCGAAAAAAACTCTCCGGATGAACGCAGAAGAAGAAGATAGAAGAAGATTGGCCTCCTATTCTTCCTTGCATTCAGGCTTTCAAAATGCGATGGCTCTATCACATCACAGTTTTCTCTTTAATTAATATACAGGGAGAAGAGTGTTTCTGTGCCCTGGCTGAGGTATGGATGGAGCTTTTCTTGATGCTCTGCAGTCCAAGTCACTGCTGGCAGGGGCTGCCTGGGTGTCAGCTTGCACCATAGCTAGTGGCCCTGTAGGACACCAATGAAGCGGGTCCCGTGGGACCCCAATGAAATATAAATATAAGACAGTGTATTAAAAATAATAATGCCCATTTAGAGCTGTGTCGCCTGGCAACCCAGTATTTCAGACCCGGTCCGCCACTGACTGCAGGTCACTGACCAACTGGTGTCCCCTGACCTTGTCTGTAGAAGGTGTTATCAGCTGACCTGCATATCTCTGTGGCGAAGGTGTTACAAACGCAATTCGTAATCTCACATACAGCGTTCGAAACACAGCTGCGGCTTGTTTAGAAGCAGAACGCCCTTGGCTGGTTTTCATACATTGGTATGAGTGTCGGTCGTTCAGAAAGCCATGGCAAACTGTTTAAAGTAAATTTGCCAAGAAATCACTAAACAACAAACAATCAAATATGCTGGGGTTGTCTGCGACGGCATTTAAAGGATATGCAACATAAATTTTTTTTTTCTTTGGGAAGGGGGGGGGGGGGGTCCTGTATCATCGCAAGCTGGTAATCTGGTGCTTTTGAAGATTCACAACCCCATGGTCAGTTTGACGGACTAGAGCAGCATCAACCACATGCCCACACCGGCCCCCAGCATGTATCTCTTAACTCTGAATATATTATTCATGCCACATACTAGTGTGGACACTTGATTGCCAAAATAGTGTTCCAGATGTAAGTGCTAGCAATAGAAGGATACAGCTTGAATTTAACTGGGTGAGGGCATTGTCCTAGTGCCGGATAAAAGGCGAAAGCAGAAAAAGGATTTTTGTTTTCCGGTCAGTAGACGTCTCCTTGGCGAAGGAATAGTGAGGGGGGGGGGGGGGCATGAGACGCCTATTCTTGAGTCGGGATAGTATGTTGTGTTTGTGTGTAATATTATTCATCTGATAAAATGCGCTAAACAACCGTCGCTGTATAGACCACTATCTGTTAATTAAAGACAGGACTTTCCAGACTGACGTCGGTAATCACAGCTCTCCTATCCGACAGACTTAGTCGGCCAATGTGATTAATTGTTTACACTCCCGTATACTACAGTTGAGGACGGGATATTCATTGGTGTTACTCGGTGGACCACCCTCACGTATATATAAAAGAGAGATGAATGAATCACTGAAAAACGAGAAGTAGGTTGAGAGTTTTACCAAAGCACAACTACAAAAAACAATGGACGTTGCGGCCAAAGCCTTCGTCAGCACAGAATAAACAAACAAAGATAGATTAACTAATACACGATCGACACTACATGAATGTCTAAATATCAACTCATCTGCGTCAAAGCTTGAGACGGCTATCCAAGGCTGGAATGGAACGGATGTTGTGTAAAGGGGTCAACTGCCTAAAGGTCAGTACAGCCAGAAACTCGGTGATTGGTTAATTCAACTGGTGAGGGAAACCGCGCTAGGGGGATCAGGGTGCGCCCAGGAGAGCGAATAGAAACATATGGATGTGTAACTCTGTTGCGATGTAACGGATGCAGTACGCAATTCCGCCAAGTTCACAAGTGACGGTAGTTAAGAACGCAATGAGAAACGACCCCATGCATACCAAACAAGAAGTCACAGAAAGCAGAGATAATGCTAGTGGTGACTACCACGTCCTGCGAAGGACATGCAAATGGCTATGAAGTGGACTATAAGATGGCGGAGATGGAGGGGGGGGGTTACTTAAATAAAACTGTGTTGGACATTGAGGCCGTGAGGGGAAAGTGAACCCAACTGGAAGATAAGACGGTTTTCCAATATCTTGCGATCGCGTTCGTGAGATGTGCACGATTTTATCGCCGTAACACGTATGTCGGCAACCCCACAGTGGTCGGAACTGTTGAAGTGTAGGGGTACCGGTTTCTTGGCACCACTGTCGATATCGGATAAATGTTGTCTAAATCTGTCCGCAAGACGAAGGCCCGTCTCTCCAAGATACCTCATGTCGCAACGTGTGCAGATGATCGCATAGATGACGTTGCGACTCGTACATGAGAAACCCTCTCGGATGTGGAAAGTAGTCTTAGGGAAAGTGAGACTTGTGGTTTGAAGGACATATGGACAAGTCTTACAACGAGATCGAAGACATGCAGTCGTGCCAGGAAGAGAATGATTGGATTGTGATAGAGTGCTATGAACCAGAACATCCCTCAGGTTACGATCCCGCCTGTATGCCACAAGTGGGGCTTCTGAGAAGACACCGTGAGTGGCCGGGTCTGCCTGGAGGATGGGTAGATGCCTCATGAGAATATTCTTGGCAGCAATATTATGAGGATGGTAGGTAAGTGAGAGAATAGGTCTACTATTGCGTGGTTTCGGTCTGGAAGAGAGAGCCTCGGCACGACTAATAGATTGGCAGCGGTGAAGAGCTGTAGACAAAACATTCTCCGGGTAGCCGCGAAGGCGGAAGAAATCCAACATTTCGTGGGCTTTTTGACGGAAGTCATTATTATCATGACAAAGCCGACGGAGACGTAGCAGTTGTGAGAAAGGAATGGAATCCTTGCAAGAGGGAGGATGGGAGGAGGTGCAGAGCAGGAATGCATGTGAGTCAGTCGGTTTATAGTAAACCGTCGTGCATAGGCCAGCAGAACCTAAGGAAACTGTTATGTCTAGGAAATTAACAGCCGACGAGGAAATAGTGGAGGTGAGTCTGATGCTAGGATGAAAGTTAGATAAAAAGGCAATGAAGTCCTGAAGATCAGACAATGACATGTCTGAAACACCAAAACAGTCATCGATATACCTCCTATAGAGCTCCGGGAGCCTACCAGTGTATTGACACCATACCTGGTGTTCAAGATAGCCCATGAAAAGACAGGCATAACTCGGACCCATCTTAGTACCCATGGCCACCCCGCTGATCTGGTCAAAATAGTCCCCATTGAACTCAAATGAATTGAGGTTAAGGACTAACTCTGCCAGACGCAACAATGGTCCGGTGGCTATGGTGGGGCCGTGTCTTTTGTCTAAGAAAAATTCCAAGGCTTTAAGGCCGTCAGAGTGAGGAATAGATGTATAGAGTGAAGTCACATCTAAAGTAAAGATGTGGTGCTGAGAAGGGGTGGTGAAGCTGATGGAATCAAAGATGGAGATAGCGTGGTTGGTGTCTTTGATATATGAGGGGAGGCTAGCAACCAACGGCTGAAATATGCTGTCAAGGAACTCTGAAATCCGTTCAGTAGGACAAGAGCAGGCAGAGACGATGGGTCTGCCTGGGTTCCCTAGCTTGTGTGTCTTAGGAAGCATGTACAAGGTGGGTTTGCCCAAGCAACTATCATGAATGATCAGCGACGTGGCGGAGCTAGGCAGGAGGCCTTGTCTGATGATGGCATTTCGTCACACTCTTGACTTCGGTGTTGTTAATGACCGTCCAGTCTTCTTTCCGTGGTTTGTAAAAAGTGGCATCATCAAGTTGTTTGTTGCCTTCCTGTATATACAAGTCCTTTCTCCAAACCACTAAACGCTCCTCCTTTGTCAGCAGGCTTGATAACAATATCATCACGGCGTTTCAAATGTGTGAGCGCCTGTTGTTCCTCCGCTGTGAGGTTCGAGTGTCTTAGTGGCCTGAATTTCAGTTGTTCTATGTCGAAGAGCGTCTTCTCGATGTATAGATCTAAGGCCTTGGATGCTCCTGCAGGAGGGACCCACGTGGATCTGCGTTTAGAAAGGTGGGAGAAGTGATCGGTGGGATCCGAGGAGTTGTCCTTAGTAGTTGATTACTGAAGTGATATTGGCAACCTGAGAGTGCGATGGAAACGATGGACGTCCTGCAGTAGTGCATATCTGTCGGCAGAGGGACGCAGAGGTATGAAACGGAGGCCTTTACTAAGGACCGACTTCTCCGATGCTGATAGGGGGAGATCAGGAGGTATGCACACAACTAAATTTTCGGAAACGATGGTGGGGTGAGCCAAGAGAGAAGAGGCGGAAGGAGTAGGGATAGAGGCACGAAGTTTGGTTAACTTAGTTTTTTTAGCCGTGGAAAGAACATTTATATAAGTGGTGATTAGTGCTATTGATGATACAGCGTATCACACAATACAGGAAATAATTATCTGAGGTAAGATGTTTAAGATGCCGATCGAGTGTGGAAATACAAGAGCTAATGTCAGACAAATGGCGCGCATGATTGTCGGCAATACAACGCATGCGAAGGGTAGCACATGTAAGCTCAATTTTAGATAAACGTCTACTACAGCTGTCGTGAAGAGAGCCCGCCGATGGGTTAAATCTAGAAGTGAACCCACGTGGGGTGAGATGAAGTCGTAGGCAGTTCTGCAGGAAGTTAAAATGACATGTAGTACGCGTCTTTTTGTAGTTGTTAAGAGCCAAGTCGGTGGCTGTGATTTTAATATCCGTTGGTAGAAGAGAAAAGCAGATGATGATGTATGATCTCAACTGTTGGATATAAAAGAGAGAGAAGGACGACAATTTTAGCCTTCGGATGCAGTGTTGACTATCTAGTGGAATCACTCCCATACATGGTGATCATCATGAGTTAGGTTTCCTGGCTTGACAACCTACAGGACACCATTTTTTTCTGTAGTATCCCTCTTACCGCGTGTCTCGGATGTACCATCACACATGTAACCAAATGCGAGGCCATATTTGACATGTTGTAACCATTACCCATGTGTACCGGATCTACCTTATGCATGTGATACAGTGTACGTAACTCCATGCGTGTTCCGATTGTAGTCATTAACCACGTGTCCGGATGTATTCCTTAGACATGTGCCCGTGTGACTGGTTGTACACTATCACAAAGCCCAAGAACGAGTCTTGTGTCTCTACCACTTCGCCATTGGTCTGATGACAGTGTTTAAGAACCATCCACTACTGACAGTAATAACCGCCGGTTACTTATCAATAGATATAGCTGGAAAAACAAAGGTCTTCTGACAATAGGATCCGTAAATATGCATTGAAATTGTTAGTGGCAGACCTCCTAATCCATGCCGTCATCTTTACTTTTCACTTTACAAATCAAACATACTATTTTTGTAATATAACTTGTAATAATTAAAGTTTTACGTTTTTAACTACACAAAACCGGAAGTAGTTATGTAATTTACTGCATGAGTTTGAAATTTCACCTTCTTAATGCTTGTTGTGTCTACACGTAAGCGATATAAGAAAGTATTTCGGGTTCAGAGGAGAATCCGACTCGATAGCGACATGTCATACTACTAACATTCACACATATGTGATATTCATGTCAAGCCCTCGGAATGAAATCACAGACATGTAATTAGGATTGGGTTGGGTCTAGTTTAAGATTACATGTTGACCCGTTGTTGTGATATGATTATAGGTCTGTATAGTGATTTGGCGCGCGCGCACACACACACACACACACACACACACACACACACACACACACACACACACATTCACACACACAGACTATAGAGAGAAAAAAAGAACAAGAGAGAAAGAGAGAGAACGAGAAAAAAAAGAAACACATAAAGCCAGCGATAAAAACCAGACTCAAGTGGACACAGAGCCACGCAGTATAAATCTTCAGAACTACTGGCGCACAACGTGCAGTATTATCTAAGCTATCCGAGACAGTATTTCATATGTCTTCCCGCGCGGGCTGCACTCTCTTAACCCGTCCCATGGTGAGTGCAGGTAATATACTGGAGAAATAGTTAGAGGAGACAATTTATTTTGGTTTGCCTGAGTGCATTAATTTGTGTTGTTATAATGATTTTATATTTTGATGTTTCCTACATAAGATTCTTTTTGTTTGTTATTTCAATTGACTGTGTAATTATTAGACTATTATTTAATCGCTAGTACTTAAAAACTATACTCCCATCTCAGCTGATTTCCTAAGGTTAAAACAAGGCCAATTTATCACCTATATGGACAATCATCACCGTCGGATGGAATCTATCATTCTGAACTGGTGGTGAACTATAACTTGAAGTTGAGAGGGGTCAAGGTAATGATCCAAAAGTCCGATTAATGACTACTTGGGTTTACCCGAGTGATGGACTAAGTCATTATACGCTGATTCGATCTCAGCACTGCACACCCCGCCGGTTCGCGACGGCAGGTCGACACACCGCACCGGTTTGCAATGCCCCCGGTAGTAATACCAGTCTCCGATCCATGACTAATAATAAACACCTACCATCCACACCATATATTTTATAGAGTTCGAACCCGGGTGCCCGCCCAGCACGGCCACAGGACCGCAGCTCACGCCGCCCACGTACCCGGTCTTCACGGAAGACACACACACCGGCCAATCATCGACCGGAAGTACAGTAGACCGGATGTATCAAAACCGAGGGAGATTCACATAATCGGGTCACCGTAGATGCAGCTTTATGACGTCACGGCGTTGGTGCTGGACTCTTTATATAGTAAAATATGACGTCACCTCGAAGGTGCTGCACCTGATTCACGCTTCAGATAGGACCCCCGTACTACTCGAAGGCTTACGGACGCAGTTCGTAACCGTGCATACCGCGTTCGAACCACATCGGCAGACGATATGCAGCAGACCGACTGACGTTATCTTTATGAACTTGTGTGGGTGCGGCCTTTCAGAAAGTAAAGGCAAACTGCTGAACGTAAACTTGCCCAGGAATCACGAACAGCTAATACATGCTGGAGTTGACTGCTACATCCTGTAAGGACTATGCAACCGCTCTAGAGATTGATTCCACATCATCAGATATGTACCAGACATATTTCCAGATGTTCTGTCAAGAGAAAGCGGTCATCTCTGTCACCAGCAGTGGAAATGCGGTTTCCGAGGAAACTGCAAAGATTACCATGGACAGAAAGAAAACCAATGATCAAGTACTACCCAAAAAACAAAACACACACACACATGAAAACCGTAAACTGATTCGAGAAATTAGACGTAGACAGTCACAATTTTTCGGACAACTTATGAGAAGAAATAAATTTGAGAACTTGATGACAACTGGCAATATTTTATGGAAATGGATGACATGACCACCTGGTTTGATCGAGACAAGAACAAAGAGCTGATCCAGACTCAGGTGATCGTGTGAGCTGGCGAAACATGACCGCCCACGCTTATCGCTATGGTACATGATGATGATGACCACTGCATGCCCCAAGGGCAGCTTCAGCCATGCGCCCACCTTTATTATGACTTGTTAGCTGTCTCCCTGGCCTAGGTATTAGCGACTTTCTCCGTAATCCCGTATATCCCCGTGAGGAACGTAACTGGCGCGAGAATCGGTAGCGGTTCTCGCTGCGTTGTTGACTTGGTGTATGTGAGCCGGCAGCTCAGAAAGCAATGGCAAACTGCTCAGCGTTAATTAGTTAGTCGACAGATTATCCTCATTGCACATCGAACCATTCAGTCCATAAGTGCTCGGATCCCCTCCTCAGCAAATCCCGCAGCGTGTAGCGGCTAACGACGCCAGTTCTGTGTTGGTTTATCAATCTTCTTTGGCTGCGAAACAGCAAATTAAAAGAGGTATGGCCAAACAAGAACACTACTGGGCGTAATCTTGCCAAGAAATCACCAATCAGCTGAAAGATGCTGATGTTGACAGTGATGTCCTGTAAAGGATATGCGAACACAAAACAATCAATAAACAAGACCACAAAAAGAGGTCTTATAAAGCCGCGGTAGCTTAGTGGCTTGACGTTTGCTTGCTGGCTCGGTGTACATGGGTTCAAACCGCATATTTGTAAAATGGACGCGACTTGCAAGTTGACCCAGTCACAAATGGGTACCAGGCCAAGTCTGGGGGAATGAAGGCGGCCATTGGTCGTACCGAATGGTCTCTAACACTAGTGTCTGGGGGAATGAAGGCGGCCATTGGTCGTACTCGAATAGGTCTATAACAATAGTGTCTGGGGGAATGAAGGCGGCCATTGGTCGTATCGAATAGGTCTATAACAATAGTGTCTGGGGGAATGAATGGCGGCCATTGGTCGTATCAGAATAGGTCTATAACAATAGTGTCTGGGGGAATGAAGGCGGCCATTGGTCGTATCCGAATAGGTCTATAACAATAGTGTCTGGGGGGAATGAAGGCGGCCATTGGTCGTATCGAATGGTCTATAACAATAGTGTCTGGGGCAATGAAGGCGGCCATTGGTCGTATCGAATAGTCTATAACAATAGTGTCTGGGGGCAATGAAGGCGGCCATTGGTCGTATCGAATAGTCTATAACAATAGTGTCTGGGGGAATGAAGGCGGCCATTGGTCGTACCGAATGGTCTATAACAATAGTGTCTGGGGGAATGAAGGCGGCCATTGGTCGTACCGAATGGTCTATAACAATAGTGTCTGGGGGAATGAAGGCGGCCATTGGTCGTATCAAATAGTCTATAACAATAGTGTCTGGGGGAATGAAGGCGGCCATTGGTCGTACCGAATGGTCTATAACAATAGTGTCTGGGGCAATGAAGGCGGCCATTGGTCGTACCGAATGGTCTATAACAATAGTGTCTGGGGGAATGAAGGCGGCCATTGTCGTATCGAATAGTCTATAACAATAGTGTCTGGGGCAATGAAGGCGGCCATTGTCGTATTGAATAGTCTATAACAATAGTGTCTGGGGGAATCTTCTTCTTCTTCTTCTGCGTTCATCCGGATTTTTTTTTTTCGGATGTGACTGCGTTGTGCCTGTTTACAGCAGAGCTGTGTTCCTGCGCCGTTAAGCCGACACATCCGACTTCTGCATTTGTTGACCGACCGGGTTAACCTTCCCGCGGGTTTCTTAGGACATTTGAATCTCACTGTTGTGGTGTTATCCCCCATCCTAGCTGGCCCATATAGAACAGTCAAAGACATCCTGGTCAACCCTCAAGGGAAGGAAGGGGCAGACCATGGGCATTCCCCGCCATCCAAGGAGGCTTCCATACTTGCAGAGCCATCACACAGCGCTCTGGTACTGGGCTCACCCAATGAATCGTCACGTCCTGCACATGGCTGCTTAGCCTCACTTCCGTATATTGGGCCTTCCGTTCACCATAGGCTGTTCCTCCGGAAACCAGAAGAATGCGGTCTGCAGATGACATCCACACAGTGAGCTTTCGATTAAGACTTTCCACATAATAGATTTGCTATCCAAGCAATATTCCATTTCGTGCCACTAGGACACTTTTTCCACCTTTTATGAAGCCCACACAGTGAGCTTTCGATTCGGACTTTTCACGTAATGGATTTGCTATCCAAGCAATATTCCATTTCGTGTCACTAGGACACTTTTTCCACCATTTACGAAGCCCACACAGTGAGCTTTTGATTCGGACTTTCCACGTAATGGATGTGCTATCCAAGCAGTATTCCATTTCATGCCTCTGGGACGCTTTTGTAACCGACATACCTGTGGTATGAAGTGTGGCAGTCTGAATACATCTTCATGCACCTTTAGATGTCAACCTGAATGTAGTTAAAGTAAGCTGTAGTCGACTTGAGCTTGTTGATATCTCCATAGAGCTTGTCCTCAAATGAAGCAGGCGTGGGCCAAAATATCTGTCTCTGTTCTGCATATAATGGGCACTCCTGCAGCAAATGTTTAGCTGTCATTTTACCAGTTCCACAATTACATTCATCGGTATCTCCTATCTTTAGTTTATTGTACAAGTGGTGTTTCAGCCTGTTATGTCCTGTGCGGAGTCTGAAGATTGCTACTTGTTCTCTTCGGTCGAGTTTGTAATATGCATCATCCTTCTGGTGGCCTGGATGCTCTGATTCCCATTTGGTTCTATAAGTGCTTTTTATAAACCTTTTTACCTCATTATAGGTTATGTCTATGTCAGGCTGTGGTAATCGTCCACCCTCTTTTGCTAGTCTGTCAGCCTCTTCATTTCCATGTATACTGCAATGTGATGGGATCCACTGTATTACAACTTTTTTGGATTTCTGGCATAGACCATGGAGTGCTGCTCTTAGGTCAGCTAGTTCTGTGCTGTTTTTGCTCTTCAGTATTGAGACAGCTGACTTTGCATCTGTGAAGATTGCTATTTGCTTCTCTTTATTTTCCTCCGTCAAGAGCATTTCTGCTGCAGTTCTCAAAGCCTTTGAGAAAAGCCCCCAAAGCCTCCGCTTTGAAGTTACTTGAAAATTTTCCAGTTGCCACTGACAGTGTTTTTATCACTCCATTTTTTAAATTAAGGAGAATTCCTCCTCCTCCATTTTTAATTGAATCTTTGGCTGATCCATCTGTATATGCATGGGTCCAATTGCTGCTTGGGTAATGTTCTTTTATGTAGTTGAGGGTTATTTTTCTTCTTTCGGTTTCATTCTGAGTGTTCTTTTTCTCAATACCAGGAATGTTTTCTATCATCTCAGGCAGTTGCTGCTGTCTCCAAACTGGGAAGTTGTGTGCATTGTAAATGGGCTTGACTGTTGATATGTTAAGTATGGGATCTGCTCTAATCTTTCGTTTTGCAGTTTCAACAAAGTTGCTACGCTTCAGTCTTCCTTTTCCAAAACCATTAAACATGTTATACATAGGGTGGTCTGTCAATCTTCTAAATTTTTCTGCTTGTTGCTGGGCTCTGCTATCTCTTCTGTCCTGCATTGGTTGTAAACAACTGATCTTTTCTAGTTCATTAATAGGCGTTGTCTTCAGGCTTCCAGTTATGATTCGCATTCCTTGGTTTTGGACTCTACTTATTTTGTTAAAGTTTGACTTAGCTGCTGTTGCCCAAGCTGCAATGCCATATTCCAGTACTGGCCTCACCCGTCCAGTATATAACTTCTTGAGAACTTTCTCATCTGCTCCCCACGTTGTACCAGCAAGCTTTTTCATGATTGCCATTCTCTGCCTTGCTCTTGTTCGATTTTTCTCAACCTGTGTCTTCCATGTCAGGCGACGATCAAAGGTGACTTCTAGATAGTTTGGATTTTCTTCATGGCGAAATATTTTTCCATTCAATACCAGCTTAGGTTGCTGA
>JACEFZ010008178.1:0-15441 GCA_014155875.1 Cepaea nemoralis
CAACCATATTATTACGTTTTTTTCAAATTGCTGTGAGGTAGATGCGAGAAGCTGGTACTACTGATCTGACTGGGTATTATTGCAATTGAGGTAACCAGCCATCAGGGGGATGAAACCTGAGTTGTGTTAAAAGTTGAACTTCATTTGTCATTTCAATGCAACTTACATTTTTCGTATATATTTCTATGCCATATATGTATTTTCATGCATAAACACAGGGAAAGGGTAGACTCTGACATGAAGTTAACACTACCCCAGTATATACCTACATCATGAATGAAAGATGGCATCTTTCATTGAGGTACCCGGGGAGGATGTCAGAGCCTAACATGGGATAGCTATGCAGCAACATCGTTACGACACCCGGCGGACAAGAATTGTCGGCTGGCAAGATTGTTACCTGACACGCGACCAGCGGTCAGGCTGGCGACTGACGCACGCAGGCCACGTGACGCCACTAGAGGCGGTGGGCAGTTTGCGTGCTAGCCTCAGACCGAGCTGGGACCGGAGACTGGAAGGACGTGTGCGGTGAAAGCAAGGCGTTTGTGTGGATCTCTGTGGTTGAAAGCCGAACGACTGTTATCTTGAGCGTCAGACTTGTGAGCTGTATTGTGGTTGTGAGCGTCGTGAGTTATATATTGTATATTGTTTGTAATTATCGTTCTGTATTTAATATGGCAATAAATCCATAGAACGTTGTGTCGTTGCGTCTTACGTCGAATCACGTTATACTTGTACTGTCTCACACGTGTTAGCTAAACGAGCCAATTATAAGAACCTGACATATATATATATATATATATATATATATATATATATATATATATATATATATATATATATATATATATATATATATATATATATATATATATATATATATATATATATATATATATATATATATATTCTCAGGACATTATTTGAAAGAGCTGTAGAAGTTAAAATAGATCTGTACGTATGCTTCATAGACTTCATAAAAGCACATGACAGTGTGAAGCATGACGAAATAATACAATTATTAAACCAACTAAACATTGACGGCAAAGATCTGCGAATAATAAAGACGATATATTGGCAGCAAACAGCAACCATGAAAAAAATTATAAGAACATTTCAATGGATAAAGAAGGGCGTCAGGCAAGGTTGTGTATTGTCTCCTGATTTGTTCTCACTGTAGCTAGTTGTCCCTAGGGGGGGGGGGGGAGTGGAGTCAACCAGCACACCTGTTATCCTATTTCTCAGTTTCTCTCTCTCTCTCTCTCTCTCTCTCTCTCTCTCTCTCTCTCTCTCTCTCTCTCTCTCTCTCTCTCTCTCTGCAGGTGGACATATGTCTACTGTCAAAGAGCTGCATACCCCCCCCCCTTTTTAAGTTAAAGTCTTTCTCTCTCTCTCTCTCTCTCTCTCTCTCTCTCTCTCTCTCTCTCTCTCTCTCTCTCTCTCTCTCTCTCTCTCTCTCTCTCTGACAATTCCCTCTTCCCGTTCCTTTAGCACATAACCCCACAAACACAGGTTTCGAACAACATGATAAAACATTTATTGCAGAAAAGTGTAATTTTGGTGTGCCATGGATGGGTGTGAAGATATGTGGTGGTATTTATCTTGAATGTGTGACATAATATTGTATAGGATGAACATCAGAGTTTTTCCATCATGATACAGCCATTCGACTTCACAAAGGACATAACGTTGAATCTCTCACCCGGCTGTTTTCTTTCTGACTGATGAAGGTTTTGTTGACAATATGTTCTGGAACCATAGTAAACAATATATGCTCCACTGAAATTCTAGGTTAGTTCTAGTCTTCAAGTATACACAGTCAACACTCTGTAATGTTTTTTTTTTTATTTCCCGTGAATGTCAGATAAACACTGCTTTATTGCGTAATTATTGTCCATTTTTCTTTTTTCACAAAACAATCGGTTGTATATTCCTTCTCACTTAGAGTGACTCAGGTTCTTGTGTAATTTTTTTCTCACACTGGTTTTACCTTCTGGTGACATAGATTACTGTCCCCAATTCTGACCAAATGTTTCGGCTCAGATGGGTAATCACCTTAATTGTCAAGTGCAGGGAACCTTATTGAATTTTATTTCCTGCCTAGACTTATATCAGTTTAATTCCCATGAAGGGACAGGGTTGGTTATTTTTACACAACCTAAACTCTGTGATATATTTTCTATACGGCACTGAAATACATTCCCACTCCAACCGTTGTTAAGTCCAACTCTCCACTGAGTTTAACTGTCCCTGTCCACATATAAATTTCCTGTCCTACGTCACTGGGTTTTTCCGTCCCCCTCAATCATCCCTGCTCCTATTCCGTCCTTTGATCCTTCCACATCAACATGCTAACAATATTCTTTGATAAAGACGCTCTCCCGGTATCGTTGCTTTTCGGTTGCCCAAATGATTTGTTTAATAGTTTTTTGTTTTTTTTGTCCATCAAGAATGATGATGACCATTCATTTCATCCAGTGGGGTTGAAGGTGTGGAGCCGTGGGTTCTAAGATGGCTGATAAGGCCTATTTTGGCTCGAAATGTTCTTTGACAATGTGGGCAAAGAATGCTTGACGTCTCTGGAGGAGGATTTCCTGCAGTGGTTTTTCTGTCCTGCCTTTTCTTCACAGCTCTTGCAGTCCTGGTTGCCTCACATATGACTGCACATTTGCGCAATGATGCACGCCACTGAATTTCGGTCTCTGGCTGCAGCCTCCCAGGTGTCATGATGAATTCCAAAAGCATTCAGTGAAATTTTCAGAGTGTCTTTAAAACGTTTCCTCTGGCCACCTTGGGAGCGTTTACCACAACGCAGTTCGCTGTAAAAAATTCGTTTAGGGAGCCTGTGATCTGGCATGCGAGTCAAGTGACCAGCCCAGCGAATCTGATTCTTCATCAGTAGAGTGTGGATACTGGGCATGGATGCTCTTTCTAGGACTTCAGTATCTGGAATCTTGTCTTGCCATTTAATCTTCAGTAGCTTCCTAAGGCAGACTGTGTGGAAGTGGTTTAATTTCCTAGCGTGTCGCTGATAAACAGTCCAGGTTTCACAAGCATATAGCAGTGTGGATAATACAACTGCTTTGTAGACTTTTAGCTTTGTTTGCAGGCTTATTCCAGTTCTGTCCCATACATTCTTGTACAGTCTGCCAAAGGCTGCACTGGCCTTGGAGATTCTTGCATTCACTTCGTCATCGATTGTGGCAGCTTGTGACACGGTGCTGCCAAGATAGGTGAATTTGTCCACAACACTTAGTCTATGATCATTCACTTTGATATTCGGCACAGTGTGATTATTCCCTGGAGCTGGCTGGTACATAACTACAGTCTTCTCCAAGTTGATATTGAGCCCAAAGTTGGCACAGGCATGTGAGAAAGCTGAAACATTATGTTGCATGTCCGTCTCTGAGTTGGCGTATAGAGCGCAATCATCAGCAAACAGGAGCTCTCTGACGGTGCCGCTGTTAATTTTGGTTTTAGCTTTCAGCCTTCTGAGATTGAATAACTTTCCATCCATACGGTAGTTGATGTCTATTCCAATGTCGTCGTTCTCGAAGGCATTCATCAACATGGCTGAAAACATGAGGCTGAACAGTGTTGGTGCTAGGACACATCCTTGCTTCACTCCATTGGTGACAGGAAAGGGTTCAGACAGTTCACCATTTTCCTGTACTCTTGCCTGCATGCCGTCATGAAATAGCCGCACTATTTGGACAAACTTTCGTGGACAGCCATATTTTGCCATAATCTTCCACAGTCCTTCTCTGCTGACTGTATCAAAAGCCTTGGTAAGGTCAATGAAAGTGGAGAACATTTCGCAGTTCTGTTCCTGACATTTCTCTTGCAGCTGCCTTGCAGCGAAAATCATGTCAACAGTTCCACGTTCTTTTCTGAAGCCACATTGACTCTCAGGAAGAAGACCTTGATCGAGATGGGACTGTGAGGCGATTGAGAAGAATTCTGGCGAGTATCTTCCCTGCAATTGAAAGCAAGGAGATGCCTCGGTGGTTGTCACAGGATTGGCGGTTTCCTTTACGTTTGTAAAGGTGGACTATTGACGCGTCCTTAAAATCTTGTGGCATGGTCTCGTTCATCCATATGTTTGTGAAGACTTGGTGAAGCTGCTCTGTTAGGATCGGCCCACCTGCCTTGTATATCTCTGCTGGGATGGAGTCAGGACCAGGTGCCTTGCCGCTGGAGAGTTGCTGGATGGCTTTGTTTATTTCCACTATGGTTGGCAGGTCATCAAGAGTCTCATTGGTGGGAACTTGAGGAAGGCAGTTGATGGTTTCATCATCGAAGAAGGAAGTTGCATTTAAGATTTTGCTGAAATGCTCTGCCCAGCGTTGGAGGATTTCTTTCTTATCGGTGACCAATGTTCCCCTGTCTGCACTGAGGAGGGGAACTATGCCTGGTGATGAAGGACCATAGACCGCTTTCAGTGAGTCGTAGAAGTTTTTCATATCATGTCTGTCAGCAAAGCCCTGAATTTCATCAGCTTTGCTGCTCAGCCAGGAGTCCCGCATGTGCCGAAGTTTCTGCTGCACTACTCTCTGAATGTTCTTGAAAGCATCTTTTTTTATGTTGACTTTGGGTCATTCAAATGTGCCTTGAGGAGAAGATGTTTCTCGGCCAGCAATTGGTTGATGTCTTCGGAATTTTCATCAAACCAGTCTTTGTGCTTTCGGGGGGCTGGACCCAGGATTTCCATAGCAGTGTTGTAAATTGTGTCCTTTAGGGCTCTCCATTCTGCTTCTGTGTCCTGTTTAGCTTCAGCATTGGGCTTGGGGCGGTCTTCCAGCATATTTTCAAACGACTGCTGCATTTTCTTGCTGTTTAGGCGGGTGACATTTAGCTTTGTTTGCATTTTCGCCCCTTGAGGACGCCGTGGTGGCCTAATGTGGATGTTCATTTTCGAGACAATGAGACGATGGTCTGTCCAACATTCGGCACCACACATGGATTTTGTCACTCGAACGTCTTGTCTGTCACTCCTCCTGACGATGACATAGTCAATGAGGTGCCAGTGTTTCGAGCGAGGGTGCATCCACGATGTCCTATTTCTTATGGGGAGACGGAAAATTGTGTTCGTAATCAGGAGATCATGTTCGGCACATGTCTGAAGGAGGCGGAGTCCATTGCTGTTACAATTTCCGACTCCATGCTTTCCAGTAATGCCACTCCAAGAGGTGGTGTCCGTGCCTACTCTGGCATTGAAATCCCCAAGGAGTATAAGTTTGTCTCCTTTGGGAACAGATGTTAATACATTGTGCAGGTCCTCATAGAACTTGTTCTTGACATCATCTTCGTTGGTCATAGTTGGTGCGTAGACACTCACAATGGTTGCGTGCTTCCTTCCATTCAGCAGAGGCAACTTCATGGTCATGAGTCTGTCGTTTATAGCCTTTGGAAATCCAGCTAATTTGCCGACCAGGGCCGACTTAATGGCAAATCCCACACCGGATTGGCGTCTTTCCTCACTTTTCCTTCCACTCCAGAAAAATGTGTAGCCGGCACCAATTTCACAGATTTGGCCTTCTTCTGCAAGTCGTGTCTCGCTCAAGGCTGCAATGTCAATGTTGTACCTGCCCAGCTCTCTCTCTCCCAATCAGTGCTGTTCGTCTCTCTGGACCCGATGCGCCGTCTCTGTCAAGTAGGGTGCGTACATTCCAAGTTCAAATTGTTAAGGGAGTATGGTTTACTCTTTTAGCTTTGCTTGTTTTATTTTTCTTTGTATGTCGACCGCAGTTAGGGTACCCACCAACCGCGGCTAGCTGGTTAGGTAGTGATGAAGCAGACAATGTTTAGGGCACCTTTTCTAGCCCCTTCCTCATGCTATGGAGGTGAGCAGTGTGTTCCTATAGAGGGCTGCTCAGTCGCTCAGGGGGCTGCCGAATCCCACTGCTGCTCCGGTCAGTAGAAGACGACCATATGGCCTGAGCCGCCTGTGTGCAGGTCTGCGACTACGGCTGCCAGCGTACCCACGCCTGCCGCTTTGCCGCTCGCCCAGCGCCACTGGGCTTGAAGGTGATATGTGACGTTGGATGAAGAATGACTTGAGCGATGACTTGGATTAAAGTGAGGAAGAGTTGCGCAATTCGTCGACCTCACTCTCTCGCCTGAGTCCATCTGAGTCCAGTGGCAAGACAAGTCGAGACGATTGGGGACGAATACAGGTGCAGTGGATGACCAGGGCGCTCTACGTGCGTGCTCCAACTTCTCGAAGATAAACGATGTTTTTGGGGCCCGGTGATTCTCCGCAAAGTCCGATAAGGACTTTTCTTTGATCTTTCCCGGTAGACAATTCGTCCGTTGGGCTACGCGTCCGTGTCCCAGACGTACGGCCAGTGTTTGAAGTCACTATCGCAGTCTGGTTTAAGATTCCAGGACCGTCACTTGACTGTTTATGTCATTTTCTCCATCGGGATCGTCGCCTGCCAGCCATATAATGACATAGGCCCCCTCTTAAGAGAGTTGACCGCGTCGACTCTTACTCCCTGGAGGTTCGATCCTGATGGTCTTCCTCAACATACTCTTCTTCCTCAGGAGTTGGATGTCTAGATAGGAAATCCGCTCCTACATTCTCCTTCCCCGGAATATACTTCATCAAAAATTTGCACAGCCCATACGAGTGATAAGCATTCTCTCTCAACTGTAGAATATTTCTGTTCCTCCAGGAAAAGATTCTTACTGGCGTATGCCACTGGTTTCAAAACCGACGTGTTGTCTCTCCCTTCCTGTACCAAGGCTGCTCCAATTCCAATCCCACTCGCATCTGTTCTTAGCACAAATGGTTTTGAAAGGTCTGGAAGTAGTAGAACTAGTTTATTCACCCAAGCCTCCTTTAATTGTCTGTAGACACTTCGGATTCTGGCATCCATACGATTGTATCTGGGAATCCTTTTTCCAAGGTTTCCGTTTCCTGGAGATGTCTCCGCCCACCTAATGTTGATGGTCTCCAGGTACTCTCACATTTCTCACCTCTCCTATCCATTAGGCGATCTCACTGACAGCCTATATCCTCCTCCTGACAGACAGTAGTGTTGGCCCATCGCCCCTGTACGTTCGGTCGACCTACTTTCGACTGGCGTAAGCGACGGCTCACAATACAGACGGATCGTCCCATCCTGACTGTAACACTGTTTCCATGTCCTCTTGGTTTCCCCAGGCTTAGCATCTGGGGAATTTTCCGCATCGTCCTCGTTGGACAGAATCGTCTTCCCCAACTCTCCTGGACTTTTCCTTCCAGGACCATCTCGGGCGATATTGGATCTGGTCAGCCAATCTTCGGTTGGAGTCCTGGGTATCTCTCGTCTTTCCCGACATTACCCACCTCTTCTGAACTGGGTTACTAGCGAATGTTTCACTATGGTCCTCTCCCTGACGTGTGATTTTCCTCCTCTCTTTGGTTGAAAAATCTGACCTACCTCGTACTTTCTCATAGGTCCTCCTATGTAGTACTTGGGATCTCTGGTCTTCGTCTGGACCTGTAACCTTTTTCTTAATGGCTGCCATCACCATAAGGTGCGAAGCTTTGACCTCAGATCTCTCCTCATATTTCTTAATGAGATGCCTAGGGAGACTTTTCAGTTCTTCCCGATCCGGATTTTCGTAGATGTTTTTGGACACCACCTTTTCCACAGGATAAGGTCCTTTCCATCCTACTTGGAGTATATTAGTCTCTTCTGGACCCCATACTTCCACTTGGTCTTCCACCTTAAGAGCTATTTTACTCTTCGTCCGATTTTTGGGAGGTGCTTTCTGGCACTCTGAACAAGACTTAACCCACCGGCGTACATCACCGGTCATTCCTGGCCAGCAATAATGGCCGGAAATTTGATGCAACGTCTCTCTGACACCCATATGTCGATTCTCGGCTATGGTGTGTCCGCTCTGAAGAATGTGAGGACGGTGGGTCTCTGGAACCACCAACTGCTCGTGCAGGTTGTCTCTCTTCCGGCTCTCCTGTAAAGCAGCCGATTCCTCAGAAAGTACTGTCCCCGTTTTGGTGGAGTCAGCACTTCTTTGCAGCTTCCTAGTAGCAAGGACGCAACGTAGTATCCTTCCTCTGGGCAGTATGCAATTCCCCTAGCACTGAGTTGTCGCATAGTGTCTCTGCCTCTTCTTTCTTCCCTTGAGATCCACTGGCTAATGCTCCCCTGTGGCGGGCTGTTTGGGCAACCCCAAGAACACGTATTTCGTACCAATGATCACTGGAAATAGGGAGTCAGATAATACAGCTGCAGGAATAATGCCCGTGACGTACCTGGACTTAATCTCCACCTTGGCGATTGGCAGCGTCATGGTAACAGCACTCCTCATCGCAGGCTGTATCTCAATGGTCTCCCCTGTAAGTTGGTCTGAGCGTACCATTCTGGCATCAATCACAGCTTCCCCGTCCAAACCCGTATCGTATAAACAGTTGACTTCGTGGCCATTCACCTCAATCAACTCGACCACAGGTGGCCTCTCTTGGTCCAGAGTTCCTTCCACGACCTCGGCCTTTTCGGTGGCTACTCCCCTGGGAGCCACGCGGCAGGCCGCGAAGTGAGAGCTTTTCATTTTCGATTTGCAGTCTTTCGTGTTGTGCGAGGGCGACTTGCAGATCGAACACCACTTCTCAGACCACTGTCGTGTCGGTTGAGAGTTAAGTGGGCTCTGTCTTCCATCCTTTTTCTTCTCTGGACTCTCCGTTGAAGTCTTCACATAAGGTTCCCATTTCTTGTATTCCCCGTTCTTGGATTTCTTTCTGTCGTGTTTCTCCTGACCTTTGGTGGTTTGTGTACTTGGTTCCACAGCCTCCCCATGTACCTCCACGAATCTCTCCGCCAACTTATTCACAACATCAAGCCGTTCCGCCCCTTGTTCTCCTAAAAATGTCTTCAGTGGTTCTGACATTTGCTGGCGCATCTGGTCGATTACCATCAGCTCCTCCAGACTATCATAGTCCCTCTTAAACTCTGCCAAATCCATCCATTTTTGGAGGTATGATTTCAACCTTAAACTGTAGGCGGCGAATAGCTCTCCCGGCTCTCTTTTTGCTGATCGAAACTTCTTTCGATATGTCTGTGAGGTGATTTCATAGTGTTTCAGCAAGGCGGCTTTCAATTCCTCGTAATTGTTTTCGTGTCCTGGTGGTAGGCGTGAGTAAACCTCGTAACTGGAACTTCGTAATCCCTGGGATAATTTAAGATTCCATTTTCCTCTATCCAGTCCCATAGCGACTGACATGGCCTCGAACCGATCCAAAAACTGGTCTATTCTCTCTTTACTTTCATCAAAGACAGCTAAGGGAAACTTCATGGCATGGTAACCATGTCCACTCATGTTGGTTGAACCATGTGAAGATGATCCTCCTTCCATCCCATCCATTTCTCCCTTAGCTTGTATTTTGAGTTCTAGTTCTCGCATTTCTCCATTTTCAGTCTCTTGGCGGTCTGTTCCATTTCCAGTCTCTTGGCGGTCTGTTCCATTTCCAGTCTCGTGGCGGTCTGTTCCATTTCCATTCGTTTGGTCTCCATCTCCATTCTTCTCAATTCCAACTCGGCCTTTCGATCTTCCCTTTCTGCTTGGCGATGTTCCCTCTCCACCTCCTGTACGTAATCGGTTAGTGCCGAACCTGACAAACCAATTTCTTCTCCTTTTGCCCTTAGTTCTGCCGTCGTTAGTTTAGGAGTGGCCATAGTTAAAGAAGGTGAGTCAGCAGATTGAGTAAAGACACTTCAAGGCAGTAAGTACTAACTATCTAAATTAAATATATATTTATATATATTATTATCTATGTCAATATATATATATATATATATATATATATATATATATATATATATATATATATATATATATATATATATATATATATATATATATATATATATATATAGGCACTCTTCCGAATTCCGGTCCCAAATAGTTCCGCAGTGAATAGGTCAGGGGTTAAGGGTTAGGGTTAGTTGTTAACTAAACACTGACCCTAACCCTTACCCCTGACCTATTAACTGCGGATCTATTTGGGACCGCAATTCGGAAGAGTGCCTATATATATATATATATATATATATATATATATATATATATATATATATATTTATCTATGACACCACACAGTACATCACAACCAATCTCTCAACCACAAAAGGAGATTTAGGATAAAGACTTATGTAGACGTGTAAAGTGTGAACAGGTATGTACTGTGTCTGAACACCTATCCACATTCACCCTGTCTGGATCTTTATTTTCCCGACAATAATGTCCCCAACAGCAATGTAATGTACCCCAAATATATAACGCAATATCACTATATATTCCCTGGACCTGCTCACATTTAGTCACTATATATATATATATCCCATAGAAGTGCTCTACTATAAAGTCACCCTATACATATATATATCTTGGACGTGTTCTCATTTAAAGTCACCATCCCATAGACGTGCCCCCATTAATGTAGCTAGTTGTCCCTGGGGGGAAAGTGGAGTCAACCAGCACACCTGTTAATTATCCTATTTCTCAGTTTCTCTCTCTCTCTCTCTCTCTCTCTCTCTCTCTCTCTCTCTCTCTCTCTCTCTCTCTCTCTCTCTCTCTCTCTCTCTCTCTCTCTCTCTCTGCAGGTGGACATTTGTCTACATACCCCCCTTTTTTAGTTAAAGTCTTTTTGTCTCTCTCTCTCTCTCTCTCTCTCTCTCTCTCTCTCTCTCTCTCTCTCTCTCTCTCTCTCTCTCTCTCTCTCTCTCTCTCTCTCTCTGACAATATCCCTCTTCCCGTTCCTTTAGCACATAACCCCACAAACACAGGTTTCGAGCAACATGATAAAACATTTATTGCAGAAAAGTGTAATTTTGGTGTGCCATGGATGGGTGTGAAGATATGTGGTGGTATTTATCTTGAATGTGTGACATAATATTGTATAGGATGAACATCAGAGTTTTTCCATCATGATACAGCCATTCGACTTCACAAAGGACATAACGTTGAATCTCTCACCCGGCTGTTTTCTTTCTGACTGATGAAGGTTTTGTTGACAATATGTTCTGGAACCATAGTAAACAATATATTCTCCACTGAAATTCTAGGTTAGTTCTAGTCTTCAAGTATACACAGTCAACACTCTGTAATGTTTTTTTTATTTCCTGTGAATGTCAGATAAACACTGCTTTATTGCGTAATTATTGTCCATTTTCTTTTTTCACAAAACAATCGGTTGTATATTCCTTCTCACTTAGAGTGACTCAGGTTCTTGTGTAATTTTTTTCTCACACTGGTTTTTCCTTCTGGTGACATAGATTACTGTCCCCAATTCTGACCAAATGTTTCGGCTCAGATGGGTAATCACCTTAATTGTCAAGTGCAGGGAACCTTATTAAATTTTATTTCCTGCCTAGACTTATATCAGTTTAATTCCCATGAAGGGACAGGGTTGGTTATTTTTACACAACCTAAACTCTGTGATATATTTTCTATACGGCACTGAAATACATTCCCACTCCAACCGTTGTTAAGTCCAACTCTCCACTGAGTTTAACTGTCTCTGTCCACATATAAATTTCCTGTCCTACGTCACTGCGTTTTTCCGTCCCCCTCAATCATCCCTGCTCCTATTCCGTCCTTTGATCCTTCCACATCAACATGCTAACAATATTCTTTGATAAAGACGCTCTCCCGGTATCGTTGCTTTTCGGTTGCCCAAATGATTTGGTTAATAGTATTTCAAAGATATCCACTGTTTGATCGTGCTCCAACTTCTCGAAGATAAACGATGTTTTTGGGGCCCGGTGATTCTCCGCAAAGTGCGATACGGACTTTTATTTGATCTTTCCCGGTAGACAATTCGTCCGTTGGGCTACGCTTCCGTGTCCCAGACATACGGCCAGTGTTTGAAGTCACGATCGCCGTCTGGTTTAAGATTTCAGGACCGTCACTTGACTGTTTCTGTCATTTTCTCCATCGTTATCGTCGCCTGCCAGCCATATCATGACACTCACTGTACAGTGAATATATAATGAGATCTACAGAAAATAAGCCAGGGATCCTGGTTGCTTGACATAATGTAAATAAGTTACATTATGCTGGTGACACCGTCTTGAATGCACCACATCAGAACGAACCACAGGAAATGATAGATGCAGTGGTTGTAGAAAGTGAATAAAATTAGCCTTAGTTTGAATAATAGAAAGACAGAACACATGGTGATATCAAAGAAACAGATTGTGCTTAAATGTGCAATTAATGTGCTGGTTGTTATTTTGGTGCAAGTGCAGAAATCCGGATATCTAGGTACATAGATAACATCAGATGGAAGATGAAATATTGAGATAAAGAGTAGAATATGACAAGCAAAACATGCATATTATCAAATGAAGAAAAGTTTGTGCAATAAGTCACTGTCCTTAACAGTCAAAAAAAAAAAAAAAAAAAAAAAAGAGTTCCTTCATGTTACATATAACCAGTTTTAAAATACGGCCGCGAATCCTGGACAATTAGTAAAACAGGCGAAAAAAATCCGTGGAAGTCTTGAAGATGTGATTTTTATAGAGAGAAGAATGCTGAATTAATTGGACAGACACAACAAATTAGCAATCAGGACGTTTTAGAGAAAGCTGAGTCGCAAAGACAACTTACCACGAACATCAGAAAGCGATAGTCTTCGTTCTTTGGCCATGTTTTGAGAAGACAAAAACTGAAACTTGTGACAACAGGGAAGATTTGCGGAAAGAGAGGGGATGACAGCGTGAAAAGATTTTTGACAGTCTTGTGTCATGGTACGGAAAGGAGTCAACACACGAATTGATCCATGACGTCGGAGATCGTAATTTGTGAGGAGGCATGATCGTCGACGCCAGCCGACAAAGTACTGGTTGATTGAGGTACATACTGGTCTCAGTCGGGCTATTATTAACTATATATAGTTAATGATAATCAATTTCCTGTCTTCAGCCGTCGTCAATATGCCGTCTGCCATCCAAGCCTTGCAAACTGAAGATCAACATCAACTTCCTGAATGGAACGCTGTTCTCTGAAATGGATACAGACACCTGTTCGTGCCCCTCCCCAAATTCGTGCTCGGACAACTGGTCTCTCTCAACTCACGTGATCTCGCAGAACCTGCTGTCCACTAGTAAGTAGCTGAAGTCTTGTGGGTGGGGACATCTGGCTTGTCCTGTTGTGATAACATCAAACCAAATATTCGTACACGACTACACACAACATGTTGGAATATACGTAACTTTCATTAAGCACGCTCGCACGGATATCTCTTTGAAATACACGTTAAATTTGTTTGGTAAATCTCGCACGTACACACATGAAAACTCTCTCTCTCTCTCTCTCTCTCTCTCTCTCTCTCTCTCTCTCTCTCTCTCTCTCTCTCTCTCTCTCTCTCTCTCTCTCTCTCTCTCTCTCACACACACACACACACACATATATGTATATGTGATAGCGCCTGACCAACGAATTTTGGTTTGGTCTATCTCGAGTTAAAAACCTGGCCACGCCGGAAACGCGACTTGAAACAAAGACCCGAGGCCATTTTTCCTTGTAGCAGCCAGCCACGTCGGTTTGTGCTGGTGAGAGATGCGGACAGCATGGCCTTCAGTTCAGTGCTGTTCTGTTGTTGTCAGGTGGGAACAATTCCCTGAGTTGATCTGTGTCAACTAATGTTGTGACAAAACTGAGCGGCTGACTAGTTAGTGTCAGCAGGCCTGGGTTCTTGGTGGGATAGTAAATTGTGTCACAACTCTTTGCTTATGTCGTGTCTTGGGGTTTATGTTGTGTAACCTATGTTTTTGTAGTGCCTTATTGTCTGTGCAGTGTTGCTTGTGTCAAGGTTCTTTATTGTGTCAGTCTAGCCAGCTATTGCTTGGAGCACCTGTGTTGTGGTACTTGGTGTACCCTATTGTCTTAAGTGCTGCTGATTGGTTAGGGGTTACCCACTGTGGTGATTTGATATATACAGTTGTCTATTGTATCTGTTATTGACATGCAATGTGCTGTTAGAAGAAATAAATAAAGAGCTTGTTTATTTGTCCTTGATTTGTTTGTTTAGTCTCTCTTAGTTTTTACAACCACTATTTCTACCACAATCTAACACCTTAATCCAATGTCTGGGTCTCAAATATGACAGTCAGTCCAGAGTTGAGGCCCCTGCCTGAGATCTCGTATATCTTCTTATCTAATTACTATCCTCTTTTTTTGTCGGTTGAGGCGGTGTGAGGTTCTTTCTCTTTTCACTATTTTTCTTCTTTGGCCGTAACGAAGTCAGAACTACTCTTTACCTCTTAGCACCGTAGTGAAGGAAGCATAAGTCTTTATGATTGTCTCCCTTTCTCTTTTACCATCGACTATATATATATATATATATATATATATATATATAATATATATATATATATATATATATTATATATATATATATATATATATATATATATATATATATATATATATATATATATATATATATATATATATATATATATATATATATATATATCTTCTTCGTCTTCTTCAGCTTTCCAAGCCATTGAGGTTCTTTGCTGCAGATACAATCCATCTCCATTCGTCTCTCTGGTTGTGGCGAAACGCCAATGGCTCATGTCCTCATGTCTTCTTTTATATTGGGTAAACAGGGGGAAACAGCTTTCGGGAACCATCAGTTCTCTTATTCGTTCAATCACTATGGAAGATAGTTCTCTGGGATACTTTAACAACACGATCTTGGTAATAGAATAAGTAGATATATGTCTTTTCTTTGGGGAAAACCCGCTAGGGCACCTTGCACCAAATACACACGGGTTCAACTTCGGGGGGAGAAAACAAAGTCCGTTGATTCAAGTATGATGTCTAGACTGCCTCATGTCTAGGTGACACTTCAAAGAGTGCGACAAATGAAGCGCAGCATGCATTTGTTTGAAGGAAAAGGGTCCTTCTTTTGACCGTAAAGTGAGTTGAAAGACTCGACACGGCTTCTATGCCTAAAGCTATATGCAACTGATGAAGCCAGGGCAAGTCAGTGGCCATACCAGGTAGAATGTTTCTAATTATAAGGGAGAATCAGGACTAAAATTAAACGAGTGACAATACTGCAACTCAAGAATTCTCATCGACTTAGGGTCGAGTGTTTGCTGAGGATTCTGGTTGGACCTACGCCTAATTCCCATCCTTGTCCGGGACAGTGAAAGACTCTGACCCATTCCCCATACACAAACTGTTCTCATGATCTGATTTCCCTACCAAAATTGTGCCAAGTGATCCCATGGCACTTTCCCAAACCAGATGAGTGACTATATCGTGTTGGCCACGGAAACCTGAAAGCTGTTGTTCGAACAACCAACGCTGGAAAGAGAGACCTGAAACTTTGTCAGGTGAGGTGGATGTGAACTAAAAAAAAAAGACCAAAATTTTTTTTTGGAAAATTTTCCCGTTTTTTTTTTTTTTTTTTTTTTT
>JACEFZ010008179.1:0-14500 GCA_014155875.1 Cepaea nemoralis
GTGCTTCTGATTTTAACAATTAGCAAAAGAAGACAATTTTAGAGTACCATCAATCTTTATTGACGACTAGAGATGGTAGACCATTTTACATATCTAGGATCAGTGGTAAATAGCAAATTATCCCTAGATCAGGAAATCAACATCCGGATTGGTAAGGCAGCAACAACAATGAACAGGTTAAGAAAAAGAGTATGGGGGAACTGGAAGATTACTGCCAAAACCAAAGTCCTTGTCTATCAAGCCTGTGTCCTTAGTACTCTTATTTATGGCAGTGAAGCCTGGTCTGTAAGGTGTGGAATGCGCCTGGCCCTGCAGCCAGCAGGGTTAGGATCGGCTAGCCTCTCCCAGGAGGGGTGAAGAGCGAAAATTAGTAGCCTGCCGATGACCCGCAGACTACACAAGTCAACCCCCACCTCCACGTGGTGCAGACCGGGCAACCATGACCGCGAGGTCATGGGCTAACGGGGCTATGGCTCGCCATAGGGGATGGACTCCCTGTGGTCAGATTAGTGTCCTAAACCTGCGACTGGCCTAGCAAGCCGGCAGGGGATCTTCATACTGCTCGTAGAAAAACTAAGAAGTATAAACGGACTGACCCAACTGAAATAATTAACAGCGAAAATGGAGAACCAATAAGTGAACAAAAACAGATCCTAATAAGATGGAAGCAGTATTTCGAACAACTTCTCAACATCCCATCAGATGTCACAGGAATTCAAGAGACCTACACAGATGTCACCGAGGAACTAGAACCAGACATACTAAAAGAAGAAATTATAGAAGCCATCAGATTAGCCCCATTGAACAAATCACCAGGACAGGATGAAATACCAAATGAACTAATTAAAGCAGCAAGGGAAGTAGGAACAGCTTGGCTACATAGACTATTCAACCATGTTTGGGTAGAACAACAGACACCACGAGACTGGGGAAATGCCATAATTATCCCAATTTGGAAAAACAAAGGCAGCAAAAGAGATTGCACACAATACAGAGGCATTTCACTGTTGAGTCATACTGGGAAAATATTTTGCAAAATTCTTGAAAAAAGATTACGAACTACTTTAGAACCCCAGCTAAGCGAAACGCAGCTTGGATTTAGGAAAAACAAAGGATGCACAGACGCCATTTTTGCTCTTAGACAACTTATAGAAAAATCAATTGAATTCAATGAAACACTCTACTTAGCCTTTGTTGACCAAGAAAAGGCATTTGATAGGGTAGATAGAAACAAGCTGTGGGAGAATCCTTAAACAATATGGAGTGAGTACACATCTAACAAACCTATGTAGAAGTTTATACGACAACAGTGAATGCATAGTGAGAGCAACTGGAGGACACTCAGAACCCTTCACCATAAGATCTGGAGTACGACAAGGTTGTGTCCTGTCCCCTCTCTTGTTCATAACATATATAGACAACATATGTAAAGAAACCAGCCAAGCAGAGACAGCAAGAATACCGCATGATGAGAACACAGAAGAAGAACCATCTGCAAATCTAACCATTAGAGAACTCCTGTTTGCGGACGACCAAGCACTAATAGCAAAATCAGAAGCTGAATTACAAGACCACATGAATAGTCTAAACGAAATGTGTAGGGAACATAACATGAAAATTAGCACAAGCAAAACAGAGGTAATGACTATAACTAAAGAAGAACAAACAGCAACAATTCACCTAAACGAACATCCCTTGAAACAAGTAAAGAGCTTCAAGTACCTAGGAAGTATAATATCATCAAATGGCAGATCAGAAGACGAGATCGAAAATAGGTGCAATAAGGCAAATCAACTCATTGGACAAATGGCACCAATACTAAAGAACAAACATGTATCAATAACTACTAAGAAAGCACTTTACAACACAATCTTCCTACCAACTCTGTGCTACCAATGCCAAACCTGGACAATGACAGAAAAAGAGAAAAGAAAAATCACAACAACAGAAATGAGGTTCCTGAGAAGAATACTCAACGTATCAAGAAGAGATAAGATCAGAAATGAAGAAATCAGGACTAAAGTGGGGGTTAAAGCTGCTCTAGATTTTATTAGAAAGCAGCAAGTCAAATGGTTTGGCCATGCAAGTAGGCTACCAGTCAACAGCATGCCACAACAAGCAATGACGTACAGACCAGATGGAAACAGAGGAAGAGGCCGACCACGTAAACGCTGGACGGAGGGAATAACAGAATCCATGGGAATGTCGATATACGAAGCCCATAACCGGGCACTCTCACGAAGTTTATACTTCACCTCGACACCGCAAGGTACAAGAGGAACATGATGAGATGATGAGAAGCCTGGACAACTTACTCACACCAAGAGAACCGTTTAAACAGCTTTCATATGCGGTGTCTGCGAAGATTTCTTGGTATTAAGTGGCAAGACAAAATCCCAAATACTGAAGTATTGGAAAGATCAAGTTGTGTGACGGTTTATTCCATGCTCAGTCTTCGTAGACTTAGATGGATAGGATATCTTAGAGGGATGGATGATGGGAGAATAGCAAAGGACATATTGTTTGGTGAATTACAGATGGGTAAGAGACCTCTACTACGATACAAAGATGTGTGTAAGCGGGACATGATTGATACAGGCATTGGTAATGCACATTGGGAGCAAGTCGCCGCTGAACGTGTTGCATGGAGGGCAAACATCAGAAATGGAATAAAGACAAAGGAGAAAATTATCGCAGATAAGTCACACACAGAGCTTGTGAGACGTAAGATGGTGCATGATGGTAGAAATGACCATGTGTTCACATGCACCCACTGTGAACGAACATTTACAGTGCGAATTTGCCTTATCAGTCACATTCACTACCGCCATGGGTAAAAGTTATTATGCCTTTTGAAGCACAAACTATCGTCTTTCAAGACGGTAAGGTGCCAATGGAATGATGTAATATAACACTGATGAAATCACCGCTGCGTGAGTGGGTGTCTCCCCACAACTATACTAGCCCAAGGTTAAATAGCCCTAGTAGTTGTGAAGGTATTTTGTCCCCGAGACTTTACCTAGTTAAATAATAAGCCCGGGTGTCAATATAATGTCACAGCTTATAGCAATCCTACATATCTGGGTTGTCACCTTAACGAGAAACGCGCGTTGGTTCTCGCATATTACAAGATGTTGATTGACAAGTACTATTTTCTAATCGCCACATGATGAGGAGTGAAACGTACTAATGCCAAACCTACGCATTAGGGTAATCAAATGATAGTTCTATTCACACAGAAATTTTCTATCAGAACAATAATTCCCCAATGTACCCCATTATTGAGATAGGCCGTCGGATGTATTGGTAATTCACCTCAACCAGACAGCTCCACAGAACTGGCTAGCGAAATCCATTTCGTCTTGTCTGCTGACCTCAGCCCACGCTTAAATCTGCCACAATGTAATATACAAGTAAATGGAAATATTCTTCAACAAGTGAATCGATACAATTATCGTGGAACAGTTATAACATCTGATGGGAGATGCCTTGAAGAGATTAGAACAAGAATCGCCATGGCGAAAGTAGCCTTTAGCAAGATGAAAAACATTCTGACCAATAAAAAGATGTCAATTGAAACGAGAAAAAGAGTGTTGAGGGGATACATAGAGCCTGTTCTTTTGTATGGATGTGAAACATGGACAATGAGCAGTCAAGCTGAAAAGCATCTGATGGCTGCAGAAATGTGGTTTCTGAGGAAAATGCAAAGAATACCATGGACAGACAGAAAAACCAATGACCAAGTACTACAGGAGACAAATGAACATCGTAAACTGATTAGAGAAATTAGACGTAGACATCAAAATTTTTTGGACATGTTATGAGAAGAAATGGATTGGAGAACTTAGTGACAACTGGCAAGATCGAGGGGAACAGACCAACACTCTTTTTCTCGTTTCAATTGACATCTTTTTATTGGTCAGAATGATTTTCATCTTGCTAAAGGCTACTTTCGCCATGGCGATTCTTGTTCTAATCTCTTCAAGGCATCTCCCATCAGATGTTATGACTGTTCCAAGATAATTGTACCGATTCACTTGTTGAAGAATATTTCCATTTACTTGTATATTACATTGTGGCACTTCTTCCTTCCTACTGACGACTATAACCTGAGTCTTTTTACAATTTAATTCTAACCCCAGTTGCTCACTGTGTACAACAACCGCATCTACTAATTGTTGCAGGTCCTGCGCATTGTCTGCAATTAATACTGTATCATCTGCATATCTAATGTTATTGATGTTTCGTCCTCCAATGCTGATTCCATTTATATCCTCTACATTTCTGAAAATATTTTCACTGTACAGGGAAAAAAGATCTGGAGACATCACACATCCCTGCCTAACACCTCTCTTAATTGGCTGATACTGTCCCACTTCATTATCAATCCTTATTGCAGCTTGTTGTTTCCAATATATGTTTTTTATAAGTCTAATGTCTTTCTCATCAATTTGTAGATCTGCAAGCATATCCACCATGCTGACATGTCTAATGCTATCAAAAGCCTTTGTATAGTCAATAAAGCAAAGATGTACATCCTTGTTTACTTCTATAGCACGTTCAATAACTGTTCGCAGCATATACACAGCATTTACTGTACCCTTTCCTTCTACAAACCCGCATTGTTCTTCCCCTATTTCAGGTTGTATTTTCTTCCTCACTCTTTGCATGATAATTCGTAACAAGATCTTTGTGATGTAACTCATTATACTAATTGTTCTATGTTGATCAAATTCCAAGGATGTGTTGGCCTAACGGCACAAGAACGCAGCTCTGCTGTAAACAGGCACAATACAATCACATCCGGAAAAAAAACCTCCGGATGAACACAGCAGAAGAAGAAGAAGAACCTGGCCCTGGTGCCTTGGAAACACCTCTGCGTCCCTCTAAATTACGTAATGAAATATTTTTGTAAAACAAGATGATAGGTAGATTACAGCGGTGACATGACCTTTATGTTCGGTTTATCAGCCCGAACAAAAGAAATATAACCTCTTCACCAAGGAGCTGGCTTTAATAATGTAGTTGATTAATAACAGTTACTCAACTAACATCACTCAGAATCATAATTTTGTATATGCAAACTAATAACTCATGGTTTGGTTATTTACTTTTTCTAAAGTGCATCATTTGGCATTTTATAAAAATTGAAAGCCACCATAAATCTTTATTTGATTAGATTCGATTTCACCATTACCCCTACTCAGTTCAACCTCAAGGAGAAGTTATAGTAGGGTCCATCACCGGCTCAGAATGATAGTCCTGTGACTAGACAGCCACCAAAGCAGCTGAATATGGTTTGACCCTGACAGTCCTATCAATCTGAAGGTGATTGTTGTGCACATAGGGACAATACATTTCGCTGGCCAGTATGGGGATCGAACCCATGGCATCCGCGTTATTAGCAAGACACTCTAACCAACTGAGCCTTAAAATATTGCCTCCCCGAGGGGATTCGAACTTCGAGCTCCTGCATGACAGGCAGAGACACTTACCACTAAGCTACTGATGACATAAAAATTCTTCATGGAGATTCAAACGCAAGACGTCAGCATAACCAATAAAATCCGTGTGAAAATGTTACCTTTTGTTTGTTTGTTATTTTAAATGTTGTACACTACACGTACCTATAATTACAGGCGGTCACTTGACCACCCATTCTGACCACGCCTACATTTTTGAAAAACCCGAAGAGTTATCGCCCTTTGAGGAGGAGGAGGAGGATGATTATCGATTCCCTCCTAAAATAACTGGGGGATTTAGCCCGACTTACACTACTCACCAGGTATGGAGTCAATATACCGGTAGGCTCCCGGAGGTATATCGATGACTGTTTTGGTGTTTCAGACATGACATCTGATCTCCCGGACTTCATTGTCTTTTTCTCTAACTTTCATCCAAGCATCAGACTCATCTCCACTATTTCCTCCCACCCTCCCTCTTGTAAGGATTCTATTCATTTCTTCCAACTGTTACGTCTCCGACGGCTTTATCATGATAATAACGACTTCCGTCAGAAAGCCCACGAAATCTTTGATTTCTTCCGCCTTCGAGGCTATCCTGGGAATGTTTTGTCTACAGCTGTTCACCGCTGCCAGCCGATTAGTCGTGCCGAGGCTCTCTCCTCCAGGCTGAAACCACGTAATAATAGACCTATTCTCTCACTAACTTTCCGTCCTCATAATATTGCTGCCAAGAATATTCTCATGAGGCATCTACCCATCCTCCAGGTAGACGCGGTCACTCACGATGTCTTCTCAGAGGCCCCACTCGTGGCATGTCGGCGGGATCTTAACCTGAGGGATGTGTTGGTCCATAGCACTCTACCCCAACCTCATAAGTCTCTTCCTGGCACGGTGACATGTCTTCGATATCGTTGTAAGACCTGTCCACATGTCCTTCAAACCCCAAGTCTGGCTTTCCTAAAGACTACTTTCCACATCTGGGAGGGTTGTTCATGCACGAGTCGCAACGTTATCTATGCGATCATCTGCACACGTTGCGACATGAGATATCTTGGGGAGACAGGTATTTATCTGGTGGACAGATTTAGGTAACACCTCACTGATATCAACAGTGGTGCCCAGAAAATGGTACCCCTACACTTCAACAGTTCAGACTACTGTGGTGTTGTCGACATACAGGACACGGCGATCAAATCATGCAATTCTCACGATCTCGATCATAAGAAATTGGAAAACCGTCTCATGTTCCAGTTGGATTCACTCTCCCCTCACAGCCTCAATGTCCAACACAGTTTTATTTAAGGCACTAACCCCCCTCCCCCCCTCTGCCCCCTCCCATCCGCGTAGTCATATAGTCCGCTTATAAACCAGTTGCAGTCCGCTTATAAACCAGTTGCATGTCCTTCACAGGACGTCGTAGTCAACGTGAGCATCATCTTTGCCTTCGGTGACTTCCCGGGTAGTTTACGTTCAGTCGCTTCTCATTGCTTTCTGCACTACCGACACTTGCACTATTTTATGATGGCAAACGTGTGGTGGTCTGCATCCAAATCGATCGCATCGTTGTTTTGAGCTTGGCATCCGGAATTGAGAACTGCATCCGTTACATCGCCTCAGGGTCGGCTACAGTGCTCTACCTATTTATATTTACCCTTTTCACTCTCACGTGCACCCTCATCCCCTCAGCGTGGATTCCCTCCCCGGTTGTCTTAGCCAATCCCCGAGCTTCTGGCTTTATTGACTTTAGTCAGTTGACCCTGTTAACCACTACATCCGGTTTATTCCATCCACGGATAGCCGCTCAAGTAAAGACACAGATAAGTGAAATTAATACTTTCATGTAGTGTCTTTCGTGTATTTGTTAGCCTATCTTTTTTTGGTATGTTCTTGACGAAGGCTTTGGCCGCAACGTCTATTTTGTTTCTTGTAGTCGTGCTCTAATAAAGCGTACAATTTACTTCTTGTTTTTTCGGTGATTCATTCATTGCTTCACTGTCAGAAATAGTCTTTTTTTAAAAATCAATCAAATGGTCACATTTCGCAATTGCACAATGACAACTTGAAACAAAAGAAAAAGCATGAAATATATTGGTCAAATTGGCAGACGCCTTGCCGACCGCTTTAGGGAACACCTCAGAGATATTAACCAGGACACTGACAAACCTGTCCCCAACCATTTTATTTCTTCTAACCCTAATGGAGTCGATGATGTATGCGTCACTGCATTAAAACCTTGTTTCTCCAACAGCTCCATTAGACTCAAAATAGAAAGCTAATTAATAAACTCTCTGGGATGCTTACAGGAGACAAATGAAAATCGTAAATTGATTAGAGAAATTAGACGTAGACAGTCAAAATTTGTGGACATGTTATGAGAAGAAATGGACTGGAGAACTTAGTGACAACTGGCACGATCGAAGGGAACAGACCAATAGGAAGACTGAGAGGAAAATACCTGGATGGCTTGGCCATATGGCACGGACGAGACAGGAACACTGAGCTGATCCACGACACTGGTGATCGAGTGAAATGGCGAGTCATGACCGCCCATATTATATATATATATATATATATATATATATATATATATATATATATATATATATATATATATATATATATATATATCACTGTCCACACGCCCCTATTTATTCGTATCAAACTGTTTACACTGTTTATAACTATGCTGTCCTCCGTTTATTTATATATACCTAACTGTCCACACACCGCTATAACCTAATTGTTTGCTATTCATATTGACAACTTGAAAACATTGCGACAGATCCTTCAACTTTTGATGATTCATTAGTTCTCACAGTTCTGAAAACAGATGTCAACGGTGTAAAATCCCTAAAATGGCACTGCATTTTTATGTTTTTTAAATCTCTGCACGATTCATCAAGTCTTGTATTTTCGCTTTCATTTCGCACTTGCAGTACTTACAAAGGGGGCCTTAGTCGCATCTCCGTGAACTGGCATCACCCAGTCTTTAATTATGTCATCCTGCAGCCATTCTTTCCGAAATATTTGTTCATATTGCTTTGCTTCTGACATGTTGAAAGATTTATTCAAAGTGGAAGACACATATAAAGGTGGGCAATTATTAAAAAAAAAAAAAAATGAAAAAGAATCACCAAGTCGGCATCACAGCAATAACTCGCAGCACAGTGAGTTTACAGTTCAAATAAGGTTATTATAAATATAATGTATGCACGCTTTTACTCATTACAGGTTTGTTGCCAGATTGTTGAGCGGTGACCCAAATCAGTTCAAAGTTTAATAATGGCAGTTACCATAATTTACGCGTGTCCAGATCAAACAAAATATGGGTAATAAATATTTTAGACATAAATAATTAAATGACACCGAAAGAAAAGTGAAATCTAGAAAATATCCAACTCCAAATGAAAGACATCTAGGATTACCTCTATCATCCAGACGTCAGAAAACGACATCTAGACGCCGGTTAAAAAAAAAAAAACTTCTAGATCTGGATGTAAAACATCTAGACTGGCAACCCTGCATGGCACATGATGGATGGAGAGTTACGTGACCGACTTCGGTGAAACCGACATTCGCTTTATGTTATCGGTGAAAACTGCCCGCTGTTTGACGTGGAGATCTCGGCATTTATTACATCACCTTCACAACAACTTGAGCCTCAGTTAGGCCGACAGTTCTGAGAAGTCAGTTTTATTCATTTAATTTTAGGACACTTAAATAGTGGAATGATATTCGATAATTTCAGTGTATTTTATTTATTAATAATACTAGTAGGAATAGGCATACATAGATGTGAAACAGGAGTGAAAAACATCTGATGTTTTTTTTTTTTTTTTGCGTTTCCACCCCTTTTCAGGATATTGAGGTCAACATCAGCATCTTTCACCTGTATGTTGATTGCTAGGCTAGATTACACTCATCAGCACGCCACAACTTTCTGAGCGACCGGCTCCAAACTCTCATAAGTCAGTACTGTGGAAATATGGTTTCTGAGGAAAATGCAAAGAATACCATGGACAGACAGAAAAACCAATGAACAAGTCCTTCAAGAAACGAAGATCGTAAACTTATTAGAGACATTAGATGTAAACAGTCAAAATTTTATGGACATATTATGAGAAGAAATAAATTGGTGAACTTGGTGACAACTGGCAAGATCGAGGGGAAGAGAACAAGGGGATGACAGAGAAGTAAATACTTGGATAGCCTGATAATGTGGTATGGTCGAGACAAGAAAACTGAGCTGATTCATGACTCGGTTGATCGAGTGAACTGGCGAATCATGACCACTCGCGTTTATTGGCATGGTACATGATGGATGAAACAGGTAGTTTCCCCCTCAACAACAGCCAACCAGATCATAAAATATGAATAATGTATTAATGTTAATAATATACTTTATAATATGAATGTGTGAATTTGCAGTATGGTTATTGACGATCATCATCATTTGAATGTTAAAATTGCATGTCTTTTTTGCAGGAACTGCGATCATTCTTCTCTTTCTCTCCCCCCCCCCCCCCCCCCCCTCGGTTAATTTTCTGGGCAATTTTATGTTTAGTCAGATTACGATTGATTTCTGATTGAAAAGTCAATGGTGGACTTCAAAGTCTAAACTAATTTGTGTAGGAAACAATGGCACTATCTCATCGTCAGCGTATCAGCAGTTTAGTTGGTTAGTCTACAGACCATCCTCATTGTAATCGAACCATTCAGTCCATAAGTGCTTGGATCCTTTCCCCAGTAAATCCCAGTGTGTAGCAACTGACGACACCAGTTCTGTGTTCGTTTATTAATCTTCTTTGGCTTCCCTCGTAGTGTTCTTGTTTGGCCACACCTCTTTTAATTTGCTGTTCTTGCAGTCTGACCATGGTTGTAGATTCACAGTCATCAGTACGTTCTCACAAAAGTCTTCTCATAGAGCATTCAGAATGTCAGCCTGGTTCATGGCTCGTCCGCCTTCCAAAGTAGCCTTACCTGCAAGCTTGTCAGCCTGCTCATTTCCTCATACAATCGCATGCCCTGGCATGAAAATGACACTAATCTTTGCCAGCTGAGACCCCTTCAGAGACAGCAGCCACACTCTTCAGATTCACCCCATCTCTATCTTCTTGAGCATGCTCATTGAGCCGCTAAAGAAACATGCCCTATTGAATGTCTGTGTCTCGAGCCATGTTATTGCTTTACTTACTGCCATGACTTCCATAATCAGGCTACTTGTGGTCAAAGCAAAAGCACCAGAGTCCTCCTTCACAATTCTCCCTCTGGCCTGAGCAGTAAAAGCCCATGATCTTCTCACCTGTCAAACGAATAACCTATCTGTGTAAATGACAAAGAATTCTTGAAGATCAAAGCCTTTACTTCAGCCTCAACAGCAGCCGGATTTTCTTGTCTGCATTTTCTGTCTAGTTGGATGCAAACTGAAAAGGACATACAGAAAGGAGCACTAACATAAAGAAGGAGTGGTTACACAGCTATCTGATTCCAGGCAAAGACCACACAAAAATTCAGGGATATCAAGTAATAACCATGTAGAATACAATAGGCAAGCTGCTGAAGTTAATTGCCAGGAAAATATCAAGCCAACTAGAGAGGCAAAGTGTTTTCCCACCTTCCCTGGGTGGGTACCATCGAAAAAGAGAAACCTGGACCAATGCAGCAGTTTTTACCCATGACGTCTATGAAGGCTCCACTCAGGCATTGAAACCTTTGCTGCAGCGATTGATCTTGAGGATGCGTACAACAGAGTACCATTGGATTTCTTAATGCTTCAGCTTCTTGAACTCAAGATAAGTCCTTTCCACCTTAGTTGGATTGCCGCAGTCATCTTCCAACAGAAAGTAGTTTTCAGATGTGGCAGTTGTACTTTAGAACTAACAACAATATATCCTGACCTACCACAGGGATCACCATTATCTCCGGTGCTGTTCAACGCCTACACTGTGAGAATCATCAGCGAGCAGATTATTGGACTGGGGAGGACACTGTCATATGCTGACGATATTTTAATGTATCGTCAGGGTAAGGATAGAGATCAGGTTGCTGTGGAACTACAAACCAAACTCAATCACATAAGTACTTGGTGTGTTGAAGCTTGGGAAATGGTAATCCAACAATGGCAACAGTGACATGGTTCTCTTTGAATAACCATATTGTTAACACTCCAACACAAACAGTAAATCTGTGTTCAGAGACTGTGGAAAGAACGCAGGCAATGAATTATCTGTGGATACATTTTGAACGAAGCCTTGCTTATAATGAACACATAGACTAGGTGATAGCAAAGGCCAAGCAGGGTTTGGCTGCCATGCGGGTGATGGCGGCAGCAAACTGTGAGCAGCGCCATCTATGTCTTTTATACAAGGGGCTGGTCATGTCTGTTTTTGAGTATGCGATGGCGATTCAGACTCTTAGCCGTAAGCAGATAGAAAGGATGGAAAGGATACAGAATGAAGCTATGCACATTATTGTTGGATGTACAAGAGATACAGCATGCAGGGCAATGCGCTGCCTTCTTGATTTTCCAACCATTGAAGACAAAATACAAATTTGCAGAGCACATGCCTGTCTCAGAGATAACGCAAACACACAACATCCACTGCATAGTGAAATTAGGAAGGTTAAGGGCAGCAGGTTAAAAAGAGGATGGTCGTTTTGGGTCAAGCCAAAGACATTCTTCAACAGGTATGTGCACTTGAGGACTTAGAACCTGGCGAGGAGTGGGTACAAGTGCCAACAGATTTCTGTACGTCCTTTTCTGTTTGCATCCAACTGCTCAGAAAATGCAGACAAGAAAATCCAACTGCAGTGGAGGCAGAAGTACAAGCATTGATTTTCGAGAATTTGTTAGATGGTGATGCTGTCATCTACACAGATGGGTCGGTCGTCGAACATGTGAGAAGCTCATGGGCCTTTATGGCTCAGGCTGGAGGGAGAATTGCGAAGGAGGACTCTGGTGCTTTTGTTGAGACCACAAGTAGCCTGACTATGGAAGTCATGGCAGTAAGTAAAGCAATAACATGGCTCGAAACACAGACATTCACTAAGGCATTTTCCTTAGTGACTCAATGAGCATGCTCAAGAGGATAGAGGTGGGGTGGATCTGAAGAGAGTGGTTGTTGTCTTTGGAGCAGTCTTGGCTGGCAAAGATTAGTTTCATTTTCATGCCAGGGCATGTGGGAGTACAATGAAATGAGCGGGCTGATAAGCTCACAGGTAAGGCTACTGTGGAAGGCAGCCGCGTCATGGACCAGGCTGACATTCTGAATGCTCTACGAGAAGTAAGACCTGCGAGAACAGCAAATTAAAAGAGGTGTGGCCAAACAAGAACGCTACACAGGAAGCCAAAGAAGAGTGAGAAACCAACACAGAACTGGTGTCATTAGCCACTACAGGCTGCAGGATTTGCTGACGAGGGGATCTGTGCACTTATGGACTAACTAACTAACTAACTTTCAACAGTGTTCTTCGTAGGATTAATCATTAATAGAGTAGAATGAATAGTAGAGTTTATATGAATAATTATCATGAAAAAACAATTGCAACCATTGTGCTCATATTGTTATTCATAATTAGCGTCATTGATCACAGTTAGTGAAACCATTGCCAGACAAAAGAATAGTCGTCTCACTTACTTGCCTAGGGGTCAGCGTGGCCGAATGAATAATAATGCTTGTTCTTAAACATCCTTTGTGCTGATACCGAGGTTGCGGGTTTAACCCCTACACTGATCAGTTGCTCTAAAGTGTTGACTTAAAATCCTTGACTTGTGGACATAAATCAAAGTACTTCCGAAGTTGGAGTTGGTTTGTCTGATGGCAAGGGACACTGGTAACAGGGAGAGCTCACCCACAGTGCACTGGAAGTAGTAGCACATGTATGGACTAAACTTCAGTTCACTTTGAGTGAAGTAGCACATGTATGGACTACACTTTAGTTCACATTGAGTGAAGTAGCACATGTATGGACTAAACTTCAGTTCACATTGAGTGAAGTAGCACATGTATGGACTACACTTTAGTTCACATTGAGTGAAGTAGCACGTGTATGGACTACACTTCAGTTCACATTGAGTGAAGTAGCACATGTCTGGACTACACTTCAGTTCACATTGAGTGAAGTAGCATGTGTATGGACTACACTTTAGTTCACATTGAGTGAAGTAGCACATGTATGGACTACACTTTAGTTCACATTGAGTGAAGTAGTACATGTATGGACTACACTTTAGTTCACATTGAGTGAAGTAGCACATGTATGGACTACACTTTAGTTCACATTGAGTGAATAGCACATGTATGGACTACACTTTAGTTCACATTGAGTGAAGTAGCACATGTATGGACTACACTTTAGTTCACATCAAGTGAAGTAGCACATGTATGGACTACACTTTAGTTCACATTGAGTGAATAGCACATGTATGGACTACACTTTAGTTCACATTGAGTGAAGTAGCACATGTATGGACTACACTTTAGTTCACATTGAGTGAAGTAGCACATGTATGGACTACACTTCAGTTCACATTGAGTGAAGTAGCATGTGTATGGACTACACTTTAGTTCACATCGAGTGAAGTAGCACATGTATGGACTACACTTTAGTTCACATTGAGTGAAGTAGTACATGTATGGACTACACTTCAGTTCACATTGAGTGAAGTAGCACATGTATGGACTACACTTTAGTTCACATTGAGTGAAGTAGCACATGTATGGACTACACTTTAGTTCACATCGAGTGAAGTAGCACATGTATGGACTACACTTTAGTTCACATTGAGTGAAGTAGTACATGTATGGACTACACTTTAGTTCACATTGAGTGAAGTAGCACATGTATGGACTACACTTTAGTTCACATTGAGTGAAGTAGCACATGTATGGACTACACTTCAGTTCACATCAAGTGAAGTAGCACATGTATGGACTACACTTCAGTTCACATTGAGTGAAGTAGCACATGTATGGACCACACTTCAGTTCACATTGAGTGAAGTAGCACGTGTATGGACTACACTTCAGTGAAGT
>JACEFZ010008180.1:0-65000 GCA_014155875.1 Cepaea nemoralis
AAATATGTAACATATAATAAAGAAAATATGTAACATATAATAAAGATGTAACATATAGTATACAGATGTAACATATAGTATAGAGATGTAACATATAACATAGAGATGTAAGATATAGTATACATATGTAACATATAGTATACAGATGTAACATATAACATAGAGATGTAACATATAACATAGAGATGTAAGATATAGTATACATATGTAACATATAGCATAGAGATGTAACATATAGCATAGAGATGTAACATATAATAAATATGTAACATATAATAAAGATGTAACATACAGAATATATATGTAACATATAGAATAGAGATGTAACATATAGCACTAAGATTTTACACATAATAAAGAGGTAATATGTAGCACAGAGATGTAACATATAGCATAGAGATGTAACATATAACATAGAGATGTAACATATAGTATATAGATGTAACATATAATATATAGATGTAACATATAGCAATCATTCACTCAGTAGCATGTCCTTTGCAGAACCTCGCTCCCATATCAACCTTCCGGAAAACCTCTCGATAATAAGCAGGATGACCTGCGTCCGATACACCCATCTGGAGATCATCCGCCACATCCTGAAATCATCTTCCCTTTGGCCTTCCTCTTCCTCTCTTCCCAGGGATATACGCCTCCATTATTGTTCTCTCCAAACTTTCATGACGTTTCAAGTGACTAAAATATTTCAATTTTCTTTGTTTTATCGTCTTTAATAGCCAACCTTCTTCAATATTCAGCTCTTGAAGTATGGATGCATTTGTTCTTTTCTTTACCCAAGATATTCTTAGAACTCGTCTATAACATTTATATTCAAAGGCACTTATGCGTTGTTCAGCTTGTTTAGTAAGTGTCCAGGTCTCACAGGCGTATGTTGCAATGGGAAGGATTCATGCTCTTAAACATCTAATGTAGTTCTATCTGTAATTAATGACCCAAGATATTCGAAATCTTCCACCACCTCCATTTTTCCTCATTAACATATATTTCTTTCTCCATGGTTTTTATCTATATGCATTATCTTTGTTTTTGCTATGTTAAGATATAAGTTGTGATTTTCACTATTCAATTGGGTTGGAGTTATTAGGTATTCAATAAAATAAAATTCTGTATTGTGGATAGCAATACTGTATCATCAGCATATCGAATCTCTGGTATGTCATGACCACCGATATTTAGGGCATCATATTGCTCCATGTTTATATCATCTCTGACATTTCTCATTATATTTTCGGCGAACAGGTTAAACAAATAGGGGGACAGCACACAACCCTGACGGATTGCTTGATGTCAAATCCACTCTGATGTCTTGCCATCTATTCTAACCGCTGTTTGTTGGTCTAGATCAGTGGGTCTCAAACGGTGGGGAATTCCCCCCCCCCCCCCCACAGGAAGGCATTTTTTGGGTATCCAGGGGGCGGAGGAAAATTAAGATTATTTCAAGATCGCATTAATACAAGAACCAGTTACTTGATATTATGTTTCCATCTAAATGTTACGGTTCTGTACTTCTCGCCCTAATGAAATTCGTTTTATAACGTAAGTAGACTGCCAAGAACTGTTTCTCCCTTTTTGTCCAGCTCGCTGTCTAACAACAGTAAGGCAGCTCAACAGGAGCAATTTAATAGAACATAACGGCCGGCATTTCTCGTCATTCAACTTTTATTTACACGTTGTCACGTCAGAGCAGGTCTCCGTTCCCATGTTGATGGGAGGGCGGGTGCCATGTTAACAAATATAAATATAATGTTATTATTAACTGCCGTGTCCATATATATATATATATATATATATATATATATATATATATATATATATATATATATATATATATATATATATATATATATATATATATATATATATATATCAAGAATGTTAAGATAATTTCCGACCGCCTATCGTTCCCTAGACTGCATCACTGCCGATCATCATAAAAAGGGTTACCTACAAAACAAACCGTGTCTGTTGACAAGTTGTGACTTCTGGTTGCTAATCAAACGACAACTTTCTAGCGCCGTGCCATTCCATCAATTTTTGATCTAAATATCCATGGCCGACCTTCCGTCTTGACTCCAGAGTGTGCCTTCTTTACGTACTTCTTCGATTTATCTTTTCTGAAGGAATATAAGATAATAATTCACCGCTGTCACTTTAGTCCGCCTTTGCATTCATCATCCCCAGACCTAACTGCCGGTTCATGACGTATTACACAGTGACGTTTTTCACACAGTGACGTCGCTTAGCAACCTTTGCCGTATGCTGCTTTGAGATTAACTCTTCGGGTCCCTTTTCGCTTTAACTTCTGTGTCTCATTCTGAAGTGCTGTTTATTCCTCCTTCTGCTACATGGCATCGACTCGCAAATCACGTTTTATGTAGATGTCTCGACTTGTTCTAGTATGTGTTATTAAATTTAGCTTCCATTTTTATGTATACTGTGTAAGGGTGGTGGGATTTATGGTGAGGAAATTCGAAAGGGGGGAATGAAGTTCTGTACATATGGTAAAAAAAAGGGGGGGGGGGGCATGGCCAAAAAAGGTTGAGAATCCACTGGTCTAGATAGAGCATTTTTATGAGTTGTACTACATGTGATGGAAGCCCATATTCCTATGATTTCCCAAAGTGTCTGATGTTGTACACATTCAAATGCTACATATAGCATATAAAAGTAAATATAGCATAGAGCTTAGCATATAATAAAGATATAACATATAGCATAGCGATTTAACATATAATAAAGTTGTAACATATAGTATAGAAATGTAACATGTAGTAAAGATGTAAAATATAGTAAAGATGTAACATATTGCATAAAGAAGTAACATATAATAAAGATGTAACATATAGCTTAGAGATGTAACATATAATAAAGACATAACATATAGCATATAGATGTTACATGCAGCATACAGATGTAACATATAGCATATAGATATAACATGTAGCATATAGATGTAACGTATAATACAGATGCAACATATAACATTAAAATGTAACACATAGCATAGAGATGTAACATATAATAAAGCTGTACCACATAACATAGAGATGTAACATATAATAAAGATATGACAAATATCACAGTGATGTACATATATCACAGAGATGTAAGATATAGCATACATATGTAACATATAGCATAGAGATGTAACATATAATAGAGATGCAAGATATAGCATACATATGTAACATATAATACAGATATAACATATAGCATAGAGACGTAACATATAGTATAAATTTGAAACATGTAGCATAGAAATGTAACATATAGCATAGAGATGTAACATATAGCACATAAATGTAACATATAGCATACATATGTAACATTTAATAAAGATGTAACATATAGCATAGATATGTAATATATAATAAAGGTATAACATATATAATAGAGATGTAACATATAATAAATATGTAAAATATAGCAAACAGATAAATCATATAATAAAGATGTAACACATTGCATACAGATGTAACATATAGGTTAGAGATGTAACATATAATAAAGATGTAACATATAGCATCGAGATTAACCTATAGCATGCAGATGTAACATATAGCATACAGATGTCACATATAGCATAGATATGTAAAATATAGCATATAGGTGTAACATGTAGCATATAGATATACCATATAATATAGATGTAACATATAACATACATATGTAACACATAATAAAGATGTAACATATAGCAAAAGATGGAAAATACTGCATATAAACGAAACATATCTATTTCTTAAAGCCGCTGCCAGAATGCGAACACAACAGACCACCACTAAAGTTACAGTTTATCGTCGATGGAAGTGGCAGTAAACTTGAAAACCAACAGTTGCACAAACATTACTGCATAAGGCAAAACCAGCCAGTTCATCAACCTGTCGACCATCATTTTTATGAACATACATGCAGTTCACAATACAAACCACCAGGGACAGATGTAGAAGCATTCCACACGAATCCCACTGCTCACAGTGTAACTCCACGCACTTAACTCAGTAGCTGGGAGACGGAACCATATTCTTCCAGTATAATATAAGGTAAATGCGTAAGCAAACCATAGCCAGAAGTAAAAATACTCCGAAGGCCCTAACAGCGCAACAGCCCAACGTACCTGAGGTCAGAGTTCCTTGGGGTTGCGATGCCATAACCTTTGACATCCAGGTTACGACCGACTTTCATGGTGTTGCACGGTTTTCGTTGGTTGTGGTAGTCGTTGAAGGAGGAGTCCATGAGGAAGGCGTACTTCTTCTGTGTATGAACATTTGGCAGATACAACATATTTATACGAACATTTGACAGATACAACATATTTATATGAATATTTGACAGATAAAACATATGTGTATGAACATTTGACAATGCAATGTATTTATATGAATATTTGACAGATACAACACATGTGTATGAAAATTTGACAGATACAACGTATTTATATGAACATTTGACAGATACAACATATTATATGAATATTTGACAGATACAACATATTTATATGAACATATGACAGATACAACATATGTGTATGAACATTTGGCAAAACAACATATTTATATGAATATTTGACAGATACAACATATGTGTGTGAACATTTGACAGATGCAGCATATTTTATAGACTAGATAGATTAGGTTTATACAAAATGTGTGTACGAACGTCTCACAAATACAAAATATTTATATGTAATAATACAATTACAATGTTCTATACTTGTCGACCATTTTGCAGATACAATATATTTACATGTAATAATACAATTACAATGTGGTGTACTGGTAGAGTTCTCACCTTAGATGTTCGAACCCGCCGTACTCCCTCCTCTGTGGTTTTGACGAAGACAGAGGGCTGGGCATCCCGCATGTAGTTCCACATTTTACTGTACACCGTGACATTTGACATCTGAGGTAAGAGTGAATGTCTAGTTAACTCAGAGGGAGAGTGTTTAAAACTAGTAGTTGTTGTAGTTATAGTTGTAGTTGTAGTTGTGGTGGTAGTGGTGGTGGTAGTAGTAGTAGTAGTAATAGTAGTAGTAGTAGTAGTAGTAGTAGTAGTAGTAGTTGTAGTAGTAGTAGTAGCAGTCGTAGTAGTAGTAGTAGTAGTAGTAGTAGTAGTTGTTGTTGTTGTTGTAATAGTAGTAGTAGGAGGAGGAGTAATAGTACCATAAGATTAGTAGAAAATAATGACGATAATGAAGTTGATGATGACGACCACCATAATCACTACTATTAAAGTGACGGCGTGTCACACACACACACACACACACACACACACACACACACACACACACACACACACACACACACACACATATTTTCGTGTTCGCAACACTACACACACACACACACACACACACACACACTAAAAACAACGAGAAGACGACGAAATACGATGTATACAGCATTTGGCTATTCTTCATCTCAAAATCTGCCATCTTTATTTCCGAACACTTCCGGCGACACATGACGCCATGGCATGTGGTTCGGTGCAAATTGTGTATGTTTATAGACGTACTTGTGTGTTTGATGACACGGGGGAGACCTCTCTGGAAACTATGCTAACATTCAGTTTATGTCATTGAGACCATTCCCAAGAACCTTGCCGTCTGGTAGGCGATCATGCACCTCCACATCTTGCGATCTCCAACGGCAGTATAATAATTCACGTGCTGCCACCCTCTAGCGTCACGAGACAAAACTGTCCAGATGTTTCTCTCGTTAACTTCCTCTGCCTCAAATCTACCCGGTTGTCACAGAAATGTCCAGTATTTATCTTTTCATTATGTGTCACAGAAATGTCCAGTATTTATCTTTTCATTATGTGTCACAGATATGTCCAGTATTTATCTTTTCATTATGTGTCACAGAAATGTCCAGTATTTATCTTTTCATTATGTGTCACAGAAATTGCGACTGCCGCTTTCTGGTAGTTGTGATAAGTTGTCCCTGTGTCCTAGCCTCTTTTTAAACATTTAGATTACATATCTTGGTTGTTCAGCGAATGTTCTGCACTCTTCTATACAACCATGTCTTTAAAGATTGCGGCTGTACAACCATATCTCTAACAATGGCAACTATACACCCATATCTCTAACCATGGCAACTATACACCCATATCTCTAACGATGACAACTATACACCCATATCTCTAACCATGGCAACTATACACCCATATCTCTAACAATGGCAACTATACACCCATATCTCTAACCATGGCAACTATACACCCATATCTCTAACGATGACAACTATACACCCATATCTCTAACCATGGCAACTATACACCCATATCTCTAACAATGGCAACTATACACCCATATCTCTAACCATGGCAACTATACACCCATATCTCTAACCATGGCAACTATACACCCATATCTCTAACAATGGCAACTATACACCCATATCTCTAACAATGGCAACTATACACCCATATCTCTAACCATGGCAACTATACACCCATATCTCTAACGATGACAACTATACACCCATATCTCTAACCATGGCAACTATACACCCATATCTCTAACGATGACAACTATACACCCATATCTCTAACGATGACAACTATACACCCATATCTCTAACCATGGCAACTATACACCCATATCTCTAACCATGGCAACTATACACCCATATCTCTAACAATGGCAACTATACACCCATATCTCTAACAATGGCAACTATACACCCATATCTCTAACCATGGCATTTATACACCCATATCTCTAACGATGACAACTATACACCCATATCTCTAACTATGGCAACTATACACCCATATCTCTAACAATGGCAACTATACACCCATATCTCTAACCATGGCAACTATACACCCATATCTCTAACAATGGCAACTATACACCCATATCTCTAACCATGGCAACTATACACCCATATCTCTAACGATGACAACTATACACCCATATCTCTAACCATGGCAACTATACACCCATATCTCTAACAATGGCAACTATACACCCATATCTCTAACCATGGCAACTATACACCCATATCTCTAACCATGGCAACTGCACAACCATATCTCTAACCATGGCAACTATACACCCATATCTCTAACCATGGCAACTATACACCCATATCTCTAACCATGGCAACTACACATGCATATCTCTAAAAGACTGTAATACTACCACCCACATTCCCCAACACACACATAACATAATAACCACACAACATCGCTCAGGAACGGACAAAAACATGACACAGCCGCCCACCTTGAAAAACTCTTCTGTCGACCCATTGGCTATAATACCGTACTGAATCTCTGTCTGCTTCAACAGATCGTCGGCAGAGTTGACAGGGATCTCCATGCGCTCAATCGTCAGGAAAGCCGCTAAATTAGCGGTGTAGGACGAGATAATGATGAGGGTGAAGAACCACCAGGCCGTACCCACAATACGGCCGGAGATGGATCTGTCAATTGGAATTAGGAATATTCAGATGGAGTATTGTCAAGGCATGTGACAATGAAATTAAGATAGACGGAATAAGAGTGGTTCTTGTGGCTTTTGAAGCGAAAGGGGCTTATTTTACGTGTTCTTATAGTTTATATTTTCTTGTCTGTTGTCTGATATGTTCTGTGATTACATTTTGAGAATAAATCGATATTTTGTGTGTCTCTTTATCTATCTATTTGTGTATATGTGTTGTATTCTTCATTTTGAGAATACATCGATGTGTTTGTTTGCCTACTTATCTATCTGCTTGTCTATATCTGTTTTATTCTTCCTTTTCAAATTAAATCGATATTGTTATGTGTTTATTTATCTATATGTTTGTCTATTTTTATTTTGTGTATGTGTGTTATTTTTATTCCTGCATGCGTCCACTTGTCCGTCCTTCTGCCTCCCTGACTAGATATATTTTCTGTGTGTGTGTCTGTCTGTCTGTCTGTCTGCCTGCCTGCCTGCCTGCCTGGTATTTTGCTCTGTCTAGCTGTCTGCTAGCCTGTATGTCTATCTGACCTAAAATAATATAATAATAATAATAATAATAATAATAATAATAATAATAATAATAATAATAATGTCAAGGGACAACTAGTATAAGAACAATTCCCCTAACTGTGATACATTACACCTACCTTAGCTAATTATAATTGTCATGTCAAACATTACTTTTAGTGAGTCATGTATTATTGATTATTGCACATTTATTTTCCGTGCGTTTTAATTCATATATTTTTTTTTTTGGTTGTCGTTGTTGTCTAATATTAATTTCATAAGTGATGTAAGATTGAAATAATGTTTGACAGCAGAAAGATACGAAGGGCAGAATGTCAGTAGGGCCTGTGTGCCCAATTATTAACCCTTTGAAAATGAAATTTGTTCGTTCGTTCGTCGTTCGTTCTGTTCTGTCCGATTATAGGTCTGCCTACCCGCCCACTATCAGACTCTGCCTGCCTGCCACTTGGCTTCAAACAAGTGCTAAATTAAGCATGTGCGTTAGCACAAGAAGTGACTTAATTGTGCACGTATCTGGAGTGGTACACAACTCACTTAACTGTGCAAGTATCTGGAGTGGTACATATCTCACTTACATGTGCACACATCAGGAGTGGTACATACCTCACTTAACTGTGAACATATCTGGAGTGGTACATAACTCCCTTAACTGTGAACATATCTGGAGAGATACATATCTCACTTAACAGTGAATATATCTGGAGTGGTACATATCTCACTGAACTGTGACCTTATCTGGATTGGTACATATCTCACATAACTGTGAACATATCTGGAGTGGTAGATATCTTACTTAACTGTGACCATATCTGGAGTGGTACATGTCTCACTTAACTGTGAACATATCTGGAAAGATCATATCTCACTGAACTGTGACCATATCTGGAGTGGTAGATATCTTACTTAACTGTGAACATATCTGGAATGGTACATATCTCACTTCACTGTGAACATATCTGGAGTGGTACATAACTCCCTTAACTGTGAACATATCTGGAGAGATACATATCTCACTTAACTGTGAATATATCTGGAGTAGTACATATCTCACTGAACTGTGACCATATCTAGAGTGGTACATATCTCACATAACTGTGAACATATCTGGAAAGATACATATCACACTGAACTGTGACCATATCTGGAGTGGTACATATCTCACTTGACTGTGAACATATCTGCTTTGATACATATCTCACTTACCTGTGAACATATCTGGAGTGGTACATAACATAAGCAATTGCTAAGGTAAGTAAGTAATAGAGCAGTCCAGCAATTGCTAAGGTAAGTAAGTAATGGAGCAATCCAGCAATTGCTAAGGTAAGTAAGTAATGGAGCAATCCAGCAATTGCTAAGGTAAGTAAGTAATGGAACAATCCAGCAATTGCTAAGGTAAGTAAGTAATGGAGCAATCCAGCAATTGCTAAGGTAAGTAAGTAATGGAGCAATCCAGCAATTGCTAAGGTAAGTAAGTAATGGAACAATCCAGCAATTGTTAAGGTAAGTAAGTAATGGAACAATCCAGCAATTGCTAAGGTAAGTAAGTAATGGAACAATCCAGCAATTGCTAAGGTAAGTAAGTAATGGAACAATCCAGCAATTGCTAAGGTAAGTAAGTAATGGAACAATCCAGCAATTGCTAAGGTAAGTAAGTAATGGAGCAATCCAGCAATTGCTAAGGTAAGTAAGTAATGGAGCAATCCAGCAATTGCTAAGGTAAGTAAGTAATGGAGCAATCCAGCAATTGCTAAGGTAAGTAAGTAATGGAGCAATCCAGCAATTGCTAAGGTAAGTAAGTAATGGAACAATCCAGCAATTGCTAAGGTAAGTAAGTAATGGAGCAATCCAGCAATTGCTAAGATAAGTAAGTAATGGAGCAATCCAGCAATTGCTAAGGTAAGTAAGTAATGGAACAATCCAGCAATTGCTAAGGTAAGTAAGTAATGGAACAATCCAGCAATTGTTAAGGTAAGTAAGTAATGGAACAATCCAGCAATTGTTAAAGTAAGTAAGTAATGGAGCAGTCCAGAAATGGCTCAATTAAGTCATCTACGGAGTAGCCAAGATATTTCTCAATTAAATCATCTATGGAGCAGCCAAGAAATTTCTTAAGTCATCTATGGAGTAGTCCAGAAATGTCCCAGATAGATCAGTTCTGGAGCAGTCCAGCAATTGCTTCGGTAATTTAGCTATGGAGCAGTCTTGAAATTGCCCAGTTACGTCAGCTATGCAGCAGGAATGCTTATTTCGAACCCCCCTACCCGCTATGTCGGGGAATCGTAAAGTGCGTTCACTAACCCTAAAATTGGTAACTTACTTTGGGTAAATATCTGAGCCTTGTTGCATCAAAGCTCCCAGCGCAAACCACACTGTGTTGGCAACACTGAAGGCTGGCTTGGCCTTTCCTGAAGGTCTGGCAGCGCCGCTAGCCCACTCGTACGGGCTGAAGCGTCCCACCAGAAACAGGATAATGCACACGCCGATAAAGCCACCAATGATAGCGAGCCAAACTCCGTCCGACAAAGGATTCTAATATTGATGAATGAATCAGAGGAAATGTAATTGTTGCAAGAACATTTCATTAGTTAATTACGATAGTTAATATGGTTTAAGAAACACATCATTGTTACTAAGCCATTTAATTAATTATCTTATACTTAACATTTAGTTAGTCAGATTAGAGAGCATGTCATTGTTACTATAAATTTGATTAATTAACATTGTCACAGGATCATTTCATTAGTTAATTACGTTAACGTAATTCATTGTCGAAGGATAATATATTGCTATATCTGACCTCCCATTTGTATAGAAGAACGATATATTGTCACACTAGGCTCATAATGGCCGGTCTCTCTGGCTGTGGGGTTACAACACTTTCTCTCTGTAATCCCGTTTATCACGCAGAGTCTCGTAGCGGAGCGAGAGCTGAGGCGGTTCGACCCCAGCTCGTGACTTGCGGGATACTGAGCCGGCCGCTCAGAAAGCAATGGCAAACTACCGAGCGCAATCTTGCCAAGAGATCAACATACAGCTGAAAGATGCTGGTGTTGACAGCTAAGTCCTGTAAAGGATATGAAAAAAAAAAAGGCTCATAATGTTAATTAATTCGTTTCGCGGAATCTGTCGCATTCCGTATTCTGTCAATGCTCAAAGGTAATCAATAGGAAAGTGACACACCTTGAAAGAAAACACGCCACCTTTCTCCTTCTCCGGCTTCTTGATCATAATTGAGGTGCCCAGCTGCATGAACGGTTTGGTGAAGTCCACGTATCTCTCTCGGATCTCCGTGATGGTCAAGGATGCAATCGCCAAGTCAGCTTTCTGTCAAAAGGACATCTATAATTAGGGCCCATTGATATGTCCATTGGACTGACATTTAGTGCCCTTTAATTTTCCTTTAAATTGACATATAGTGCCCAGTGAATTGAAATATTGTGAGATTTAATACTAAATACTGGATTTAGAATTAAAGAAGATCTTATTCGAAAGAAAGAGGACGTCAAGAAGAAATTGGATTGGTGACATCAAAAACAATGTACAGTCACACGGAATGACACTTGTCAGTGCCACACATGGGGCTCTGGAACTTCATCTATTTCTGTCCATGACGCTTGATGTCAAATATGATGGATTAGATGATGATGAATGATGATGATGATGATGATGATGATGATGATGATGATGATGATGACGATGATGATGATGGTGATGACTGGATTGGAAAAATCCATGAGCATTGCACTGATAGCATTCCTGCCCATAGACAGTTCTCATCGTAAAAGCCAGCAGAGATAGTTGTCATGCTGTTTATTATAGTATCAAGAAAACATTAAACAATTAATGAATACCAAAGAAAAGGTGACACCAAAATATGAAATGAAAATAGAAGGGAAAATTCTTAACCAAGTGGATAATGTTGTAACATCAGGCGGAAGGTGCACAACAGGAATTAAGAACAGAATAGGGCAAGCAAAGGCTGCATTTCAGAAAATGGAAAGTAGCTTATGCAAAAACCACTATCATTGAATGTAAGAAAGAGAGTGCTGAAGTGCTATATAGAACCTGTTTTGCCGTATGGCTGTGAATCTTGGAATGTAAATGAACAAATTAGGAAGAACTTAGAAGCAACATAGATGTAGTTGCTAAGACGCATGTTGATAATTCCTTGGACTGCCAGTGCAACTAACAACGACTGTCTGAAACAGGCTAATGAAACTAGAACATTACATACAACAATAAGACAGAGATAACAATGCAGGAATATTAGTGTGTCATGGATCAATTTGTGTGTTGACACCCTTCTGTGCCATGACACAAGACTGTCAAGAATCTTCTTTCCGGTTGTCACAACATGTTCCAGGTTTTGTCTTCTCATAATGTGGTCAAAAAACGATGACCGCCTCTTTCTAATGTTTGTGATAAGTTGACTTTGCGACTCAGCTTCCCTTAACACGTCCTGGTTGCTCAATTTGGCTGTCCAATTTGTTTTCAGCATTCTTCTATAAATATAAACCACATCTCCATGGCTTCCGGTGAGTTTTTTCGCCTGTTTACTAATAGTCCAGGATTCGCTGCCGTATGTTAAAACTGTTTCTATGTAACATGCAAGCTAACTCTTTCTAACTTTCAAGGACAGTGACTAATTGCACAAAACGTTCTTCATTTGACAGAATGCAGGTTTTGCTTGTCCTTTACATTTGTGGTACCCATTCTTTTATGCAGGTGTGAGTATTTGACTCTCTATGCAGAAACAGAACGGATGGCAGGGCATCTGAATAGAAATACTTCAGGACAATTCTTCAGAGGACAAAGGTAATACTAAGAGTTATACACTCAATTTACCAATACAAATGTTTTTAAAAAAAGTTAGTAGTATATCCTTTACAGGACGTAGCTGTCAACTCCAGCATTTTTGTCTGTTTGTGATCTCTTGGTAAGTTTACGTTCAGTAGTTTGCCATTGCTTTCTGAACGACCGACACTCATACCATTTTCATAAACAACCAACGCAAGATGGTCTGCAGCCAAATTTCCCGCAGCTGTGTTTGGAACACGGTATACGGGATTACGAAATGCCTTAGTCATAGAGCCGGCAGTACTGATGTGGGTAATGTAATTAAAGATACTTACACCTGTAAGCAGTTCTCCCATCATGCCATTCCAGCTTCCGTCAGCTTGTCTTGCGCCGTATGATTGGTCAGCCACCAGTTCAATGACGTAATCAAATTTTATCCTGGCTGCGATTAGCTGTAGATCAATGCATCACGTGACATTAATTCATGGATGCTGATTGGCAGAACAAAAACAATGGCGAAGATGCGTTTTGTGAAATAAATTCATTGATATTGATTAACAATTTTTTTAGATTCCTAGGGCAATTATAACATCGGATGGAAGATGAGTGACAGATACAAAGAGCAGAATAGGTCAAGCAAAAGCTATATTTCAGAAAATGAAAAACAAAAAAAATTATTTTGTGCAATAAGTCGCAATTATTTAATATCAGAAAGATTGTGCTGAAGTGTTATATAGAATCTGTTTTGGAGTATGGCAGTGAATTGTGGAAAGTGAAAGAAGAAATTAGGAAGAGCTTGGAAGCAACGAAGAGAAGTTCCGGAGACGAATGTTGCGAATACCTTGGACTGCCAGAATAACTAATAAAGATTGCCTAGAAGAGGCTAATGAGTAATGAACGAGCAACATTAAGTATACATCTATAAGAAAGATACACAAACAGCGTGTTTTGTTCATATTATGAGAAGAGAGACAGTGGAAAATATCTTGACGACTGGAAAGATAACCGGGAGAAGAGGCAGAAACAGGGAAAGAAACGTTATACGATTTTATTTTTTTTTCAAGAAAAGAAATAACTGAAGAGCGTGTTACAACCGAAATGCTACCTTGAGCAGATTGACACAGTTTCCTTCAAATCAGTATCATAAATACGCTTTAATTGAATGTGTTTATGATTGTGTGTGTGTGTGTGTGTGTGTGTGTGTGTGTGTGTGTGTGTGTGTGTGTGTGTGTGTGCGTGTGAGTGTGTTATTTATTGGGTGTATAACTGTGACAGTTTGTGTAAATGATGTATGTATATATGCACGTGTGAGTGTATATTTCGTAATTATGTGTTTATGCATGTGTGAGTGTATATGTGTGTATGTGTGTCTGTCTACCCGCTTGTTTCATAACATTGTAATGTACATTATTTATGTTAACAACGTTCATTTGACAATAATTTTTTTAGGTGAATGAAACAAGCACAAAAGTTAATTGATGTACGAAAGATGAGTGGTCGGAAGGGCCCAATGTAAGACTCGACTGCTTGCCCAATTCGTGACCCTTTGTAAATAAATTTCCGTTCGTTCAACGATGCAATCCTAAAATGTATTTCAATTGGGAACTGAATGTTACTGGCCATACTTAAACACGTCTGCAACATTCACACATAAAAAAAAGAGTTAGTTACGTATCCTTTACAGGACGTCGCAGTCAACACCGGCATTTTTGTTGTTGTGATCTCTTGGCAGTAGTTTGCCATTGCTTTTTGAACAACCGGCACCCATACCAATTCGTTTAAAAAAAGCAACGTAATGCGGTCTGCTGTTCACAGGATTCATTTGACAATGTTGTTTTTGTGTTATTTCTATGTGAATGTAAAATGCACAAAAGATAATTGAAGTAAGAAAGATGAGTGATTGGAAGGGCGGAATGTAAGACGGGCCTTCGCGCCCAATTTGTGATCCTTTGAAAATAAAGTTCTTTCGTTCGTTCGTGATTTATTACACCAATGCAGTCCTAACACTTATACATCAACAGGGAGCTGAATCTTATTCGTCATACTTAAACACGTCTGCAACATTGACATTACTTTTCTATAAATATTGCCCATCTAATTCAACTGTCGACTGATGGTCATCTAGCAACATGGACTGCGAATGTCACATCCATTACCTGTAGGCGGTAGCTTCCAGGCATGTTAAGTAACTTGTGCTGTGTACGAGATGGGAAAATCATGTTCTGAACATCCCTTGTCAGTGGAAGTTACCCCCGGCTATTGATTTATGAAAATATAAGTTGTCGGGCGCGCCCTGTTAGCATGTAAATAAATGTGTAGGTTGTGAAAGCACGTCAGGGATCGGGGGAATGGGACTGGCTAGCACCCTTGTTTGGCGTTCTGTGGAGAAGTGTTCGAATCCCAATCAAGGTAAGTTATTTTTATTTTTATTAATAACCCGGACTCCTGGACTGATCCGGTCTAAAATGGGTTTGAGTTGAGTTGAGTTTACATTGAATTAAGTTACCTTGAATTAAGTTGAATCAATCAAGTTGCGTTAAGCTTAGTTAAGTTAAGTTAAGTTCAGCTGAGTTGAGTTTAATTAAGTCGAGTTGAGTTGAGTTAAGTTAAGCTGAGTTAAGTTCAGTTCAGTTGAGTTGAGCTGAGGTTAGTTGAATTGAGTTGAGTTTAGTTAAGCTGAGTTAAGAACCGACATCACGGCACTCGGGGTATTTCCACAAGAGCTCCATTCTCATCTTCAACAGCCAGCGAAAAGTCGAAATTCTAATGATACTACTTGCAGGTCTGATTATGAGTCCGTCTGGTCTTTTATCGGAGTCCTGAGTAAATGGGAACTAGGAAATGTCCTGTAAAGTAAAGGCGGCCGGTTTATACAAATATGGGGCTAACACCATATACACAATATGCAAATATGTGAAACAGTTCTTCTGATAACATATCCAGTTGCTTAACACTCTCATATAAACCATACTAGAGGGTAATGTTGAAGGCAAGCAAGCAATAGGTAGACAACGATACAAGTGGGAAGCTAACACCAAGAGATGGACCACACTGGAGGGTAAGGATGAAGGCAAGCGAGAAAAAAGAAGACAGAAATACAAGTGGGAAGCTAACACCAAGAGATGGACCACACTGGAGGGTAAGGTTGAAGGCAAGCGAGAAAAAAGAAGACAGAAATACAAGTGGGAAGCTAACACCAAGAGATGGACCACACTGGAGGGTAAGGATGAAGGCAAGCGAGAAAAAAAGTAGACAGAGATACTAATTGGAAGATAACATCAAGAGATGGACGAACATCAGTCTGACAGAATGTACAGTCAAGGCGAGAGACAGATAGTGTTGGAGATCAATTGAAGTCAACCTTCATGGTGATAACGGCACCTGATTAATTGATTGATTGAGTGACTGATTGATTGATTGATTGATTGATTGAATTATTGATTGAACATATCTAGTTAACGAGGCAGGAGGTGAAGGGGTTACGGGAGCAGTTCGTAATCCCGCATACCGAGTTCCAAACACAGCTACAGGCTATATGGCAGCAGATCGCCTTGCGCCGATTATTTTATAAAATGGTATGAGTCCCGGTCGTTGATACAGCCATGGCAAACTACTGAACGTAAACTTGTCAAGAAATCACAAAATAAATATATGGACAATCAAAGAATACCATGTACGTTAATTTGACACATAGGGAAACACATAATGGCAAAACTTGAGCCTACCAAGTGTGCCGTAAGAGGCAACAAATCATGGTGCACTGAGACTGGCCACCTCACCCCGCAGAAAAGAAATAAAGTTAGTTGTCCATCCTTTACAGGACATCGTAGTCAACCCCAACATTTTCTTAATGTTGGTAATTTCTTGGTCAGTTAACGTTCAGTAGTTTGCCATTACTTTCTGAACGACCGACACTCATACCATTATATGAAAACGAACACAAGGCGGTCTGCTGCCAAATCGCCCTCAGCTGTGTTTCGAACGCGCAATGCGGGATTGCGAATTGCACCTGCAAGCCTTTCACCACAGAGCTGGCTCCCGTAAACAACGACAGCAAAATACAAAAAATTCATGAGCAAGTCTACACAGTAGGGCGGGGACAGTGGTGGAGTGGGGGAGCGTTAACGAAGTTGATAGCAATCTGCGCAAGGCTATGTCGTGAGCTCGGTTGGACGCGGGTTCGACGCTTGTCAAAGTGGGACAGATTGGCCAGCTATTCCCCTTCGCTCTCAGTCCTACAGAATGTGATGGCGCTATTAAATCACTGACCCGTAGCAGAAAATTGCTTTGGGACAATAAGAAGATGTCTGGAAGGGAGAGGGCTTGCGCCTGGTAACATCGTAAGGAGATTACACTGGCAATGGTGTATCATCAACATCTTATGCTATGCTCATGAGCGTGGGCGGTCATGTTTCGCCATTTCACTCGATCACCAGAGTCGTGGATCAGTTCTGTGTTCTTGTCTCGACCCTACCACGTGGACATGCCATTCAGGTATTTACTTCTCTGTCTTCCTCTTGTTCTTTTCCCCTCAATCTTGCCAGTTCTTACAAAGTTCTCCAATTTATGTCTTCTGAATGGTATATACCTCGTATATAACTGCAGCTGGTTAGCTTGCTTCCTGGCCTAGAGGTTAGCGACATTTCTCCGTAATCTCGTATACTCTCGTAGGTAACGTGACGACGGTGAGAATCAGCAGTGGTTCGAATCGCGTCGGTAACTTACGGGGTATGTGAGCCGGCCGCTCAGAAAGCAATGGCAAACTACTGAGCGTAATCTTGCCAAGAAATCAACAATCAGCTGAAAGTTGCTGATCTTGACAGCGATGTCCTGTAAAAGATATGCAAACATTTTCCGCTGGTTGGAGAACAAACTGTATACGCATTGTGTGGTTTTGGCTGATTTTCAAAGCATGCTGACAAGGGTGAAGAATGGCATGTTTTCGTGATGAATGGTATGCATCAATTCAGAAGTGGCGAATTGTGAGTATTCACTGGATATTTTCTTCAGGACACTGATGTGGTTGGGAATGAATAGGCAGACAGATTGGCAGGGTTGATTTGATGCGTGATATGGCAGATGTGTGAAGGTCCTCTGGGAGCACGTGAATAGTACACAAGAACAGATAGACTATCATGGTCTAGAGAGAATGCAACAGTTTGGGGTGGTCAGAGGATCTGGTCTACTGTCGTCATTCAGCGGTAAAGCAGGAAAGACATATAATCAGATTGCAACGGGCTCATTAGTATTGGAACCTTTCGCTGGCTGTTGAAGATGAGGACTAAGCACTTATGGGAATGCCGCGAGTGCAATGATGTCGGTGTATGACTCAACTCAACTCTACTAAACTGACAATGGTATGAGCTAAGTCGGACGAGGATTTATGCCTGTGCTTGCTGTTCGATACGGAAGTGAAAGACACCGCTTCCTCCCTGCACTAAGATCTACATAATCTGATGGTCCTTACAGGAGTGTGGTAACGTGGCGGCTAGACGCTGGCCTATCTTAGGCTCGATCTGAAATGGTGCGGGTTCAATTTTTTCAAAACTGACCTAAGCTCCAAGATATACCCAGCCCAAATGGATGCCCAGAAATATCTTGGGAAGTAGAAGCGCCGATGTGTTACAGACCACATGCCCATACAGTGCTGTTTGGTGTATTAATACAATCAGTCTAGCAACACATGGCATGGGCGTATAAAAGAGATTTTTGTAAAAGATTCTTATGGCCACACCAGGTCTCTATTTTTTTTTCCATACCCCTTACAGGACTTTGCAGTCAACATCAGCATTTTTCAGCTGCTGTTGATGTGCTTGGCAAGATTACGCTCAGTAGTTTGCCATTGCTTTCTGAGCGACCGGCTCACATACCCCGTAAGTTACCAACGCGGCGAGAACCGCTACCGATTCTCTCGCATGTTACGTTACTCCCGAGAATATACGGGATTACGGAGAAAGTCGCCAACCCCTAGGCCAGGGAGACGGCAGGTCTCTATTACGGGACTTAATTACAATTTTAAATGAAAACTGCATCGGGCCTAAGCTACATTAGCAGAGAAAAGGCAGAAGCAGATGAATCATCTGGTAAACATTGTAATTATGTTTTGAGAATTTCTCGTACTGGCTTAAACTGTTTGGTTTTCATGTTTAAAGAAATGAAAGAACTGATGATGATGTTACAGCCGAATGCTACCTTGATCAGGTCGACACAGTATCCTTCAAACCTGTCGTTGCCATTGCACGGGCTGCCATCGTTTGGACATCTCAGCATGACGAAAGGGTTTTCCTGTAACAAATGCTCATGCATTGAAATCGTCAATTTACGAATATAGCACGTCTGAATCATCGTTAGTATCATCGTCATCAATATTATCATCGTCGTCGTCATAAAAATCATCATCGTCGACGTCAGCATCATCATCTGAGCAATCGTCACCATCATTACTATCGTCACCATTAGCTTCGCGATCATCGTCATCATTATGGTCAGTATTACCTTCACCACCAGCTGACTTACTGAACTATATAATCCTCAACAAGGCTCCAACAACACAGCAGCAGCTGACATACTGAACTATACAATCTTCAACAAGGTACCCAACAACACAGTAGTAGTTGACATACTAAACTATACAATCTTGAACAAGGTACCCAACAACACAGTAGTAGTTGACATACTGAACTATACAATCTTCAACAAGGTACCCAACAACACATTAGCTAGTTGACATACTAAACTATACAATCTACAACAAGGTAACCAACAACGCACTAGCTAGTTGACATACTAAACTATACAATCTGACACAAGGTAACCAACAACAGCACTAGTAGTTGACATACTGAACTATACAATCTTACAACAAGGTAACCAACAACGCATTAGCAGTTGACATACTAAACTATACAATCTTGAACAAGGTACCCAACAACACAGTAGTAGTTGACATACTGAACTATACAATCTTACAACAAGGTAACCAACAACGCACTAGTAGTTGACATACTAAACTATACAATCTTACAACAAGGTCACCAACAACAGCAAGTAGTAGTTGACATACTGAAACTATACAATCTACAACAAGGTAAACAACAACACATTAGCAGTTGACATACTAAACTATACAATCTTGAACAAGGCACCCAACAACACAGTAGTAGTTGACATACTAAACTATACAATCTACAACAAGGTAAACAACAACGCACTAGTAGTTGACATACTAAACTATACAATCTACAACAAGGTAAACAACAACGCACTAGTAGTTGACATACTAAACTATACAATCTACAACAAGGTAAACAACAACGCATTAGCAGTTGACATACTAAACTATACAATCTTGAACAAGGCACCCAACAACACAGTAGTAGTTGACATACTAAACTATACAATCTACAACAAGGTAAACAACAACGCACTTGTAGTTGACATACTAAACTATACAATCTACAACAAGGTAAACAACAACGCATTAGAAGTTGACATACTAAACTATACAATCTTCAACAAGGTATCCAGCAACATACCCGAAATGAACACATAAATGAACAGCATATCATGAACAGCAAAAAAAAAAATAATGCCATTGAGAAAAACAAACAACAATAATACCACTAAAACACCACAGCAGAGATAAACACGAATAGAATCATATAATGTAATCTCTGTAACATTACACCTAAGGGATTGAGTGTGGGAAGAAGAAGAAGAAGAAGAAGAAGAAGAAGAAGAAGAAGAAGAAGAAGAAGAAGAAGAAGAAGAAGAAGAAGAACAACAACAACAACAACAACAAGAACAAGAACAACAAGAACAACAAGAACCCCTACACTACACTTGTCCTCGTGTCACTCACCAATATTGTCGTGATAATTCTCGTTCTGTTGGAATCCAGTAAGTTTTTCTCCGGCCGGGGGTGTGGCAGGCTGGTCAGGACGCCTGCCTTCTGTGTCCAAGTGCCGACTTTCCTCAGCGGGGTTCGGTATTCCAAGTGCATCAGGTCTAGCTGGTACCCCACCCTGACCCCGTGGGTGTCTAGAGCCAGGGGCCCGGTCAGTCCGGACACAACTGTCTGGTGTTAACAACCAGAGACACGTTATACAGGTTAACCAATCGATAAACATCATCATCATCATCATCATCATCATCATCATCATCGTCGTCGTCGTCGTCGTCATCATCATCATCCACTTTTGCCGTCAAGCGTCGTGGGAAGGAATAATTGACATTTAAGCGCCCGATGGGTGGCACTGGATAGTGTCATTCCGTGTGATTGCACAATGTCTTTGATGTCGTGAATCCATTTTCTTCTCGGGCGTCCTCTTGCTCTCGTATCAGATGAACACTGATGTAGCGCCAGTGCTGGTAGTTGATGATGTTGCATTATAATGCGATGGCCGAACCATTTGATTTTCTGAACCAATCATTAAACAAGGGAAAAATGGAGCTGGTGGAAAATTTCGAATACCTTGGGTCATTAATTACCAACAATGGTGACACAATGAAAGAAATTAAAAGACGGATATCTATTGCTCTTCAAAATCTAAAACAACTGAATAAACCGGACTTCGTAACTCATTCGCCACGGAGTCGGTGGGCATATGGTACTAAATCAATATTTTATATCCCCATCGGCACACGGTGTTATGCCTGCCGCCTTTAACTTCCCAAGTCACTCCACGAAACCCATTTCAGGCACGGTCGACCTGAGAGACCAGGTTAATGTTACCAACATTCGCGTTATTGCAGATTCCAACATATTTACACCAGATCACTAGTCTAGCGTCTCACCATTTCGCTGCCGTGACTCGTCCTCAGAGGTGTAGTCCTAAAGTGAATAATACCTGGGCGATTTGAACACTGAATGACAATGACAGCAAATGCTTCGTTGAAAACAGAATAACTAGGTGCGCATTTATTTGGAATCCACACGGCAAAAGAAGTAATGAAAGACGTAAAAACACCCATAGAAAAGAAGTAGAAACAATTGAACAATATGTAGAAGATATTCATCAAACTCTTTCCTCTTTCACTTACTTGCCTCTTGTATCCACTTGACTCTTATATACTCTTGTAACCTCTTGTCTCCTGTAACCTCTTGCCTCCTGTAACCTCTTGCCTCCCGTAACCTCTTGCCTCTTATAACGTCTTGCCTCTTGTATCCTCTTGCCTCCATGTACCCTCTTGCCTCTTGTAACCTCTTGCCTCTTGTAACCTCTTGCGTCTTGTATCCTCTTGCCTCTTGTATCCTCTTGCCTCTTGTAACCTCTTGCCTCCTGTAACCTCTTTCCTCCTGTAACCTCTTGCCTCGTGTAACCTCTTGCCTCCTGTAACCTCTTGCCTTTTTTATCCTCTTGCCTCCTGTAACCTTTTGCCTCTTGTAACCTCTTGCCTCTTGTATCCTTTTGCCTCCTGTAACCTCTTGTCTCTTGTATCTTCTTGCCTCCTGTAACCTCTTGCCGCCTGTAACCTCTTGCCTCTTATACCCTCTTGCCTCTTGTATCCTCTTGCCTCTTGTATCCTCTTGCCTCTTGTATCCTCTTGCCGCTTGTAACCTCTTGCCTCTTGTATCCTCTTGCCGCTTGTAACCTCTTGCCTCCTGTAACCTCTTGCCTCCTGTAACCTCTTGCCTCCTGTAACCTCTTGCCTCTTGTGTCCTCTTGCCTCCTGTAACCTCTTGCCTCTTGTAACCTCTTGCCTCTTGTATCCTCTTGCCTCCTGTAACCACTTGCCTCCTGTAACCTCTTGCCTCTTGTATCCTCTTGCCTCTTGTATCCTCTTGCCTTGCCAAGTGCTGCCTGGTTCTCTATATGGGCCAGGCGTCTTCGATGTCAAATCACGTACAAGACCAGTTTTTGTCGTTTTCTTGGTCCACTATATCCCCAGTTCGTTTCTGCGTATTTAAGCTTAAAACTCCAGTTGTCGTATTGAGTTGTTGCTGTTTTTGTCTTCCACTGATGCCGTTCGGCGTTATGGCGACGAGTAATTGAAGTTCCGGCGCCCGTGACTAGCGCCTCTCTTTCAATTTCCTCCATGATTCCTGAGCAGTGTTGTCTGGGATCAGATAAATTCCCTACTGGTTTGCTAGACCTGTCATAGGTTCCTGACCCACTTAACCCGTTTATATTTGCTACTACCACCATGTCTCATTAATTCACTCAGCTGCTCATTACAGTTACTGGACTTCGATAGAGTCCAGTATTGTTATTTTTCCATGAGTTATATACCCGTCTCCGTGACGAAGAGGTTATGGACGCGGTTCGTTATCCCACATACCCGCGTTGGAAACACAGCTGCGCGCGATTTGGCAGCAGACCACGTTGCGCTGTTTTTGTTTGTTTTGTTTTTTTTACGAAATGGTATGGGTGCCGGTCGTTCAGAAAACAATGGCAAACTAATAATGAACGTAAACTTGCCAAGACAGCAACAACAGCAAACAATGCTGGTGTTGACTGCAAACGTCCTGTAAAGGATATGCAGATAACTTTACATGTTTAATAGTCTACGACTCACAAACCCTATGTTGCCACAGGAAAGATGTATGTTCTAGTAAATGTTTGTTTAACGTGTGTGCTGATGTTGTACCTTAACTTCGTAATACTGTTTAACCTCTGTATTGTTATCGTTAGGGTGTTTGTTTCCTTTTTATTATTCTTTGGCTGTTTGTGAATTTCTGGCAAGTTTACGTTCAGTAGTATGCTATTGCTTTCTGAACGACCGGCACTGACACAATTGTATGAAAACCAAGGCAAGGTTGTCTGCTGCCAAATCGCCGGCAGCTGTGTTTCAAACGATTTGTGTGGAATTACGCACTGCGTCTGTAACCCCTTCGCCACATAGATAGATAGTTACAAACAATTAAGACATATACATTTATTTTGTATGTTACAAACAATTAACACATATATATATATATATTTATTTTGCAAGTTACAAACATTTAACCCATATATATTCATTTTGCAAGTTACAAACAATTAACACATATATATTTATTTTGCATGTTACAAACAATTAACACATATATATTTATTTTGCAAGTTACAAACAATTAACACATATACATTTAGTTTGCAAGTTACAAACAATTAACACATATATATTTATTTTGCATGTTACAAACAATTAACACATATATATTTATTTTGCAAGTTACAAACAATTAACACATATATATTTATTTTGCAAGTTACAAACAATTAGCACATATATATTTATTTTGCAAGTTACAAACAATTAGCACATATATATTTATTTTGCATATCCTATTTACAGGACATCGATGTCAACACCAGCATTTTATTGCTGCTGTTGATGTCTTGGCAAGTTTCGTTCAGTAGTTTGCCATTGCTTTCTGAACAACCGGCTCTCATACGAACACGTTAAAGCCCCAGAGCGACACGGTCTGCTGTCAAATCGGTGGCCACCTTCTTTAGAACGCGTGGTAAGCGGCTCATGAATCGCGTTCGCAAGCTTTTAGGCCACGGAGACAGGCAATTAAGATATAACACTGACTGTTAGATGTTTCGTCATCATTTTCCACTTCGCCGCCAGGTGTTATGGGAAGGATTAATTGACGTTCCAGCGCCTGATAGGGGAACTGGATAGGGTTGTATCTTTGTGTGATTCTACTATATCTTTGATGTCGCCAATCCATTTTCTTCTCGGGCATCCTCTTGTTCTAGTATCAGATCTCCTTTGGTGTAGCACCAGTGCTGGTTGTTAATGGTGTTGCATTCTAACGAGATGGCCGAACCGTTTGCTCTTCTCCCTTTCAGTATATGTGGCATAAGGCGTTGATCCCACTGTCTGTCTGATAACATCATTCTCTTACTCTGGCTCGGATAGTTAACTGGCTGATCTTCTCGAGCATTGAATCACGCAGGTGTTGGTTTTGCATAAGTGTGATTTGGATAATCACACGTTGATAATCAACTTTGACATTTGTAACATTAGGTTGGTGTGAATGTGCTATTATTTATCTGTCATTTTGAGAAAAGAGATGCATAATTGCATGTTTCAGTACGTGCGCTCTTGCTTTTTGACATCTGATTTCGACGTCACTTGTCTATTCTGCCATCTTATGTGATCACACTTCCAAGATATTACAATTCTTTAATTTGTTCTAGAGTTGTACTATCTATCAATATGTTTAACGGACCAGGAGATCTTCTAACCTGCATTACTTCAGTTTTAGCTGTATTTAAATTCATATTGTATCTGCTGCATGCTGAACTCAGATTGTTAATATGATTTTGAAGTCTGCCCTCGTCTCTGTAAAACTGGCACTGATTGTCTGCTCATGTATTGCAGGTGGATCATTGTTTCGTCTGAGGTAAAGTATTTGAATAGATTATATGTATCAGCTACTTATAGTCCTAAAGAAAATTAAATGCATAAGAAAAAAAAAATAATTGAATCACTCATTTAGTGAGACAGGACACACCCTGGTTAAATAAAACAGTACTCGGGTGACACCCTGATGTGCCCTAGCACAGCCACAAGGGACACTTTCCTATGGCAAGGAATGCAGCATGTCATCATCATCATGTGCTCTAACAGTTAGCGTATCAGATGAGCGCCAAACAATACATGTATTCAAAACAATGTTTTCCCGTAGTGAATTTGAATAACGAAGACACAAACAATAGATTGCACACTAGTGCAATCTATTGTTTGTGTCTTCGTTATCCAATACATGTATGTTTATTTATGAACTACCAGATAGCTTAATCGTTCGCGTCTGCCCACAGATCTCGGTATTTGGTGCTTTGGATCAACTCTGTTGATGATATTCCTCCATGCGACGGTCTCAGTCCGTCCAGCATAATTTATCTTAGTCTGCCTCTGTCTCTTTTCCCATTGATCTCCAGTTGTCACGAGTGTTCCAACTATTCCCATGACAACACCAAAGAACGTCGTTGACTTGTTCTTATAGTTGCGTATATCTTGTACTTTCATTTGCCTCCTCATTCTATTGTTGTTAGTTACTCTGGTAGTCCAAGTTGTTTGCAACATTTATCTCGGGAACCACATCGCTGTTGGTTTCAAGCTCTTTCTAATTAGTTTATTCACGTTCCATGATTCACCACCATACAGCACGACAGGTTTTATATAACAGTTCACTACTCTCTATCTAATTCGACGCCCAAACTCGTCGTAGCCTGCCAGCGTAAGGGACAGTCAGGCCACCTATTCCTCCTGGCTCTCAGGTCTAAAGATTGTGACGGATCTATCACATCACCGACCCTAACAGGAAACTGTTTTGTGACAATCTATGATTACTGTTAGTCTCTTTCTGGCATTCAGTAACTCGAACCAATTCCCGCTGTAGGGTCTAGTCACTGCTATACGGCAGCTCTGGCATTCAGTGACTCGAACCAATTCCCGCTGTAGGGTCTAGTCACTGCTATACGGCAGCTCTGGCATTCAGTGACTCGAACCAATTCCCGCTGTAGGGTCTAGTCACTGCTATACGGCAGCTCTGGCATTCGGTGACTCGAACTAATTCCCGCTGTAGGTTCTAGTCACTGCTATACGGGAGCTCTGGCATTCAGTGACTCGAACCAATTCCCGCTGTAGGGTATAGTCTCTGCTCTATGGCAGCCACAGCTTTGGGATTGGTGTATAAATTTGAAATATGCTCTGTTATATTTACTTTCTTCTTATTTAAGGTCTTCGAGCGTTATCCATACTTTATGCTTTCACTACCGTTTCTTGAGGACTTCTACAAATTATTCATCTCACATGCTTTTAAGTGATTCACTGCAGAAGGATAATATATTACTAAATATGACCTCTTATGTAGATAGAAGAATGATATATTGCCATAGTAGGGGCACTGTGTTTGTCAAAGACTAGAATATATAGGAGGGAAGACCACCCTGAATGAGTGGTCTACCTCAAGTAGATTAGAGGTAACCCAGTGCCCCAACAAGAGGGCAGGGTAGGTGTAGGGAGTAGATAGGGAGGGGAACTATCAACAGTTCTCTCATGAGACACGTAAGTGTCAACCAGAGGGTAAGCACTCTGGTCACGGTGTAATTACCTCAACGTGATAGACACCAAGAACTTGGAATAGAACTCAAGAGTAGGCTTACTACTCTAAGCGTGTGGAATGATGTAGCACGCAAAAGCCGAAGTGCGCATGAAGACCCTCCGCGTGCTGTGTAATCAGGACACGGAGGATTGTCAGACAGGGGACGGACTTCGTAGCGGACACATCGCTTAGAGTCGATGCATCCTTCTTTAAGTGAATAGATAGATTTAGCAGTAGGGCTAGGGACTACTAGAGATATAAAGTTCTGTGTATTCATGTGTGATTCATTAGAGACAGTTTTGTGCATTTATGTATTGTAAGAGCCAGTGGCAATAAAATGTGTAATCAATTTCCTCTCGTACGACTGACAAGTCTTTTTGTGTGGTGCGAGAGAAGTTTATCCCAGAATGCCTGTAGCATCGCTTGATGACAGGCTAATTTGTTTCGTTTCGTGGTATCTTCCACAATTTCAATGTTCAGTGAACGGAAATGTACATTTTAATACTTCTTCATTTGATTGTGCACCATGTATGATCCAAACCTAACTTTTGGTTTGATTCTACATCATGGATGGTCCAAAACTCACTTTTTGTTTGACGCTGATTGATACTTTCTGCTGGCAGTCATCCCTACTCAGCTCTAATGCTCTCTGTTGCACTCTGTGGTCACACATGATCCTTAGTTTACTGAGTGTTCAGATTACCCGCTGAATTTAAGGATATAACTAAGCGGACGTCATCCCACACGGAGCACGAGAAATGGCTGTCCGTCGTATAATAGGCTTCAGTAGGTTAGGAACCTATGACAGGTCTAGCAAATCGGCAGGGGATTTACTTCATCCCAGAAAAATTATGCAATTGGATCATGGAGGGAATTGATGGTAAAGCGCTGGTCACAGGCGCTGGGACGTCGATAACCCCTCCCTTCCCACGACTTCAAACGGCATAAATGAAAGACAGCAATAGATGAAAGTGACCCATTGGCTAAGACATTGTTTGCGTGAGTTCTCTTAATGACACAGATTTCACTCTTACATAAATAACTGTTCACGTAAGTTCTCTAAATGACATAGATTTCACTCTTACATAAATAACTGTTCACGTAAGTTCTCTAAATGACACAGATTTCACTCTTACATAAATAACTGTTCACGTGAGTTCTCTAAATGACACAGATTTCACTCTTACATAAATAACTGTTTACGTGAGTTCTCTAAATGACACAGATTTCACTCTTACATAAATAACTGTACGCGTTGAGTTCTCTAAATGACACAGATTTCACTCTTGCCTAAATCACTGTTTACGTGAGTTCTCTAAATGACACAGATTTCACTCTTACCTAAATCACTGTTTACGTGAGTTCTGTAAATGACACAGATTCCAATCTTACCTTCAACAGAGACTCTCTAATCCTGGACCCGTAAGCCCAAGGAACCGGTGGCTGTCTCCAGCACTGCACCTCCCTGCTTCCGTTCCCATAGAGGTTGCCACTGGTCAACGTCCTCAGCATATTCCTGGAGCTGGGCGGCTTCAGTAGGTCAGTCAGCGCCTGGTGGATGAGCTTCAGGCCGTCGCTGGCTAGGGCTGAGTCTATCTGAAACCAATGCTGGATTTTACACACAGACAGGCCGGGATGTCGGCGCCGCGGTGGTGCAGTGGGTAGACATTTCGGTGGTTATGGGTTTGTTTCGAATCGGGGCGGATTCGGATTTCTAAAGTTGACTTGGGTTTCCGGGTCAACCCAGTCTATAATGGATACCAAGAAATGTTTTGGGAAGTAAAGACGTGACACTGACCAAATCACCCACGGGGTGGTGATTGTTCTAGAAATCTATGGGTCTATCACCGTATGCTAGAATCTCCTGAAGGCGTGTGAAGGTCCCTTTACTGACTATTTGTTTTATACCATTGGTATGGAGCAGTTTCCTGCTATGGGTCTGTGATGTAATTGTGCCATAACACGTTGTAGGCCTGAGTGCAGGGAGGGTAGGTGGTCAGTCTTTCATCCTTCCCTGGAGGAGGAGAGGGATGAGGAGGAGGAGGGAAAGAAAAGGGGTAGGAGGAGGGGAAGAGGAAGGGGATGAAGTTTAGGAGGGGGAGGAGAAGGGAAAGAGTAGGGAATGAGGAGGAGGAGGGAATGAGGAGGAAGAAGAGGAGAATAGGAGGGGCAGAAGGAGGAGGACGAAGGGAAGAGAATGAGAGGGATGAGGAGGGGGAGAAGAAGGTGTAAGGGGAGAAGTGGAGGAGGAGAGATAAGGAGGGGGAGGGGAGGAGGATTAGAAGAAGGAGGAAGAGGAGGGGAGGAGAAGGAGAAAAAGTGGAAGGGTGGAGGAGGAGTAGTAAGGGAGAGAGAAGAAGAAGAAGAAGAAGAAGAAGAAGAAGAAGAAGAAGAAGAAGAAGAAGAAGAAGAAGAAGAAGAAGAAGAAGAAGAAGAAGAAGAAGAAGAAGAAGAAGAAGAAGAAGAAGAAGAAGAAGAAGGAGAAGAAGAAGAAGAAGAAGAAGAAGAAGAAGAAGAAGAAGAAGAAGAAGAAGAAGAAGAAGAAGAAGAAGAAGAAGAAGAAGAAGAAGAAGAAGAAGAAGAAGAAGAAGAAGAAGAAGAAGAAGAAGAAGAAGAAGAAGCAGAAGCAGAAGCAGAAGCAGAAGCAGAAGCAGAAGCAGAGGAAGAAGTGGCAGCAGAAGAAGTAGCAGCAACAGAGGAAGAGGAGGTAACAGCTGCAGAGGAAGCAGAAGCAGCACAAGAAGAAATAGCAGCAGCAGCAACAGCAGCAGCAGTAGCAGATGAAATAGCAGTAGCAGCAGCAGAAGAAGAAATAGCAGCAGCAGGAGTAGTGCAGCAGAAGAAGTAGGAGTAGCAGAAGAAACAGAAGTAGCAGCGGCAGAAGAAGAGGTACTAGCAGCAGCAGAAGAAGAAGTAGCAGCAGTTGCAGCAGAAAAGTAGCAGTAGCAGTAGCAGCAGCAGAAGTAGCAGCAGCAGTAGAAGAAAAAGTAGCAGCAGCAGAAGAAGAAATAACAGCAGCAGCAGAAGTATAAATAGTAGCAGCAGAAGTTGTAGCAGCAGATGAGGAAGAAGAAGTAGCAGAAACAGAAGAAGTAGCAGTAACTGAAGAAGTAGCAACAATAGTCGTAGCTGCAGCAGAAGTAGTAGCAGCAAAAGAGCAGCAGCAGCAGAAGAAGAAGAAGAAGAAGAAGAAGAAGAAGAAGAAGAAGAAGAAGAAGAAGAAGAAGAAGAAGAAGAAGAAGAAGAAGAAGAAGAAGAAGAAGAAGAAGAAGAAGAAGAAGAAGAAGAAGAAGAAGAAGAAAGGAGAGTAAGAGAAAGAAAAAGAAGAAGAAAAGCCAAATGTATAATTAGAACAAAGAGTGAAAGCAAACTGGAAGTGAGAAAGATGAGAAAAACGACGTTGTGGAAGACACACAATCGACAACAAAGGCAGAAGAACTTACGGAAATCCGTGTCAAGTTATCTGTGACTGTTGGGTCCATTTTACCGAAGGTTAACTTCTGTATGGGTAACCGGAAGCCAGTTATATTAACCCCACCGTACAGGAAGGAGTGCAAGTCCAAGGAATCTATGTACTGAAATATAAGAGTTAATTCAAAATCACCATTACATAACTATTTCTTTCTAGATAAATCCAACCAAACGTTCTCGTCTTTGTTTTCCTTCAGATCTTTTCTGATCAAGTGTGTCAGCTGTCACTCATCTCATCATGTTCCTCTTGAACCTTGCGGTCAGCTGTCACTATGTTTTCAAGTTTATTTCTCCTCACAATGTGTCTAGAGTACATTGACTGTTTACATCTAAGTTTGACATCATGGCATGGAGGAACGTTGGTATTAGAAGTGATGCGCAGGATAAGAGGCAAAAAGCTGTGGACAGACATGATTACCCACGCCACGCGGCATGGACTGTAAGAAGATTGGCAGCACAAACGACAAAGGCTGTATACAGACATGATTACCAAAGCCACAAGGAATGGACTGTAAGAAGATTGGCAGTACACGAGTCAGGAAGCTGTGGGCAGACATGATTACCGACGCCACATAGAATAGACTATAAGAAGAGTGGTAGCCCAAGAGACAAAAGGCTATGGACAAGCATGATCACCAACGCCATAAGGCATGGACTATAAGACATCAGTTTGTCTGATCAACTTACTATGTTCACCTTATTCCACAAGCTTGTTTCATTTGTATTTTATGAACCGTAACCATCGGAAAACTCTCGACGGATGTGACAGTGGTCAAAATGTGACAGCATTTCTCCACGGTGAGACCTTCTCAGATAGTGGAGCTACAGTCAGGTTAACATATCAGAAATTGTCATTTGCCTCTTCTGATGTGAAGTTCTAGAACAGTGGTTCTCAACCGGTAGGGAATTCTCCCCCCCCCCCCTTGGGGAATATTAGGGTTTCCGTGGGTTGGGGGGGGGGGGGGGGAGAGAATGAAGATTATTTAAAGATCGCGTTAATATAAGAACCGATTACTTGATCTTGTTTTTCTCTTCATACTTTACGGTTCTGTACGTCTCACCCTTCTAAAATTCATTTTATAAAGTAAGTAGACCCACAAACCACATTTTATGTGGACGTCTAGACTTGTTTTAGTATATGCTTCCATTATTACGAAAGGGGGGAATGACATTCTGAAAATATGGTGTAGGGGGGCACGGGCCAAATTTTTAGGTAGGAAATACGAAAGGGGGGAATGATGTTCTGAAAATAGGGTGAAGGGGGGCACGGGCCAAAAAAGGTTGAGAACCAATATTCTAGAAGCAATCTAAATGTCTTTCAGAGCTGTGAGAGCGGAAAGAGAGCTTTCCAGTACAACCCCCGTGGTGAAGGTACCCGTATAGAGGTTAGGGAGGAAATTCTCTAGAACAATCTAATTGTGATTAATATAAGCTCAAGTCGTGATCAGTCGTCCTAAATGTCTAAGATAACGAGGCAAAGAAAGAGAAAGACAGACAGATAGAGAGAACGATAGACAGACAGACATAGAGAACGACAGACACACAGACAGAGAAAGACAGAAAACGACAGTTAGACAGAGAGAAAGACAGACAGACAGAGAGTGAGAGAGAACGACAGACAGATAGAGAGAACGACAGACAGACACACAAACACACAGAGAGAACAACATACAGAGAGGCAAATAGAGTCAGACAGAGATAGTGGAGAACAAGACAGACCATGCATCAGACGTGAAACAAGTCTAACTTTCTCCCACAGCGACAATTAAGTAATTTCACACTGAAACAATTTCACCATCTAAATTCCAGTTTGTGTCATTCTAAATCTCAGCGACAAAATGTCATGGTTGAAAGACCGGCACTCATACCTTTGTTTTAAAAAGTCTTAAAAGTCGAGAGGATTGACTTCATTGCCCTGGTTTTATCTCACATGGCTCGGTCTCTTTCTGCAGGGCGACCTTCAGAAAGCATCGCACAAAGCACGAACTCCGTAGCTCCAGCAACGACCCCCAGGAGTCTTCGAGGAAAAATGCACTTGTGAACCGAAAGACTTAGTCATCAATCGAACCCACAACCTTCGGAGCGCGAGGCAGACGGCTTGACTACTTCGCCACGGAGACTACCTTTGTATAGGAAGCCAACGCAAAGCGGTCTGCTTCCAAATCGCCCGCAGTCGTGTTTCGAACGCGGTATGCATAATGACGAATTGCGCTTATAACCCCTTCGCCACACACACACACACACAACACACACACACACACACACACACTTATATATATATATATATATATATATATATATATATATATATATATATATATATATATATATATATATATATATATATATATATGGAGATACTTTTCTGGGGAATCTCGTATAATCTCTTTGTCTTTATGTTCAGAGGAGACTATGTTTCTCTGTATGTGTATTAATCGAATGTATATATATATATATATATTGATTAATTTGGTTATTTCGGGATTTGAATTTTAAATATTGAGCACAACCCACCACCGGCAACGCTGATCGTATTCTTGTATGAACCTAAGGCCTATCCACGTCAATATGGATGCACTAGACTCGAGTTTCGCCCTCGTTTGAGCTCGTCACTAGTGCATATCCCTGACCGGATCCGGAAACAAGCGCCGGATCACTGACGTGTGAAGCGGGTGTGTAACCACGCGGCACACGTTGGACACACAGCCAAAGTACTTCGTCTAGTGCTTTCATATTGACGAAGATAGGCCTTATATATATATATATATAATCGGTCTCCCTCGTCAAGGTATTAGCAGCTTTTTCCGTAACCCCGAATACTCTCGTGGTTGACGTGAGCGCACGAGGATTGGAAGCGGTTCGAGTCGCGCCAGTGACTTATGAGAGTATGGAGCCGATCGCTCAGAAAGTCGTAGCGTGCTGATGAGCGTAATCTAGCCTAGGAATCAACGTACAGCTGAAAGATACTGATGTTGACCGCAATAACCTGAAACAGGATGGAAACCCGGGAAAAAAAATTGTGTGTGCGTGTGTGAGCGTGCGTGCGTGCGTGCGTGTGTGTGTGTGTGTGTGTGTGTGTGTGTGTGTGTGTGTGTGTGCTGACGAAGGCTTTAACCGCAACGTTCATTTCGTCACATGTGATCGTGTTCTAGACAGCTTATCGAAACTACTTGAAATTTGTGTTGATTCACTCAGCACATGTTAATTTGTAGGGAAAATAAGACTCAACTGCCCACATGTACAACTCTAGCATTTGTTAGTCCACAAGTGACTTTAACTATTAGGGAATAGGGAGAGTCGTGGATCGGTTCTGTGTTCTTGCTCAATTATACCAAGCCATTTAGATATTTATCTCCCTGCCTTTCTGTGACATTACTATTTATAATATCAAGCACCAATCATCCCCTTTCTGAATAGAAAGGAATAATTGTTTTAAAGTTCACAGTGTTATACGTGGGAACTCCCTGATTCTTAATGGTGACAATATTCCTCCTCGCCCTTTTCCCTTTTAGAAAATTGGCAACAACAGGAGTTGTAAAGAACAGGTTAAAATAGCTGTGAAGCCGAACACCTGGCGTTTGATCATAGGCGAGATGGGGAGATCGCGGAGGGAGCCAATCCCAGAGGATGTTTGCCTATATTGTCATGGAGAAGTAGAGATTGTGAAAAGACAGGGTTGACAACTAGGAAAATTATCTCCCTTGTTCTACATTTCAAGGAATACAAACAACACAGACGCTAGAGGGCCACCATGTTCGCGCGGAAATTCAGATTTGCCTTTGGAGCAGCAAAAGTACTTCCCATTAACACAATTTATGTTAATAAGTGAGCTCAACAGTTGCCGGCAGAAGTTGTATGTCGAAACACAGTCTCCAAAAAAGCTTTGGCAGAACAAGACGTGTTGGCCAATTCGGCTGTTGTTGAGGTGGTGTATATTTTATTTCATGATGTTTAGTTTAGTTAGTTAGTTTAGTGTAGTCGATGGATCAACATCACGGCACACGGGTGTAACCGTAATAAGTACTCCATTCTACTCCTAACTCAAACCTGAGTCCGGAGAAGCTCAACTCAGTGCACGAACTCCGTAGCACCGGCGAGGATCCTGAAATATTTTGGGTAGATTTTTAACTCGAAATTTTGCCCAGGCAGCGCCGTTAGGCTACTCTTTTTCGATTTACAACTGCCAAGGGATTTTTTGTGTGCGCAGCAATACACACGGGCGTCCGATCTCATTACCCAGAGACCAGGGGCAATTTTGTTACTAGAAGTACACATGAAAAAATTCCTGTCCTCACCGGGGCCTGAACCCGTGACCTCCAGCACTAGAGGTGGAAACCATACCTAGAGACCACTCAGCCACCCCCCCCCCCATATTTCATGAAATAAGAACCCTCCCCCCCCCTCCCCCCCCCGCATTATTTCATGATGGTTTTTGATAAGTTGGAAACCATAGTAAACTTAAGACTAGGACATCTAAATTTATATTAGAGTTTCTTCGTGCATTTCTAAAGAAAATCCCAGAAGATATAATTGCATTGTCTTTGACTTAGAGAGATAGTGAAGAGATGTCTTTCTAGTCAGTTCATGCCTTTTATAAGGAATGATAGTCCTGTTGTCTAGCTATTCAGTCTTCCTGTGTAAATAATGATTGGGAAAAGATCTACTTTGCTACTTTCTAGAATATCACTCGCATTCTTTATGGAGATACTTTTCTGGGGAATCTCGTATAATCTCTTTGTCTTTATGTTCAGAGGAGACTATGTTTCTCTGTATGTGTATTAATGCATACAGAATCAATAATGAGTTCAATCATAAATGTATAAATGTGATGTGAGGTTGCCTGGAGAAGAGAATAAATGCCACGACGGAGAAATTGTATCACCCTTGCTGATGGCCACCAGATATTCTCAGCGGTAGAGTCTGGGGAGCATGAGAATGATTCACCTCCAAAAGGCAGGAGTGAGAGAGACATATCATGTCAATATAGGGAGTGAGGGACTGCATCATATGTTGAGGTGATGGAGCTCGATGGGACCAGGTCTAAGTGACCCACCTTTAAGTCATAATCACTTTACCTTCTCTCTCTCTCCTTCTCTTTCTCTCTTTCCCACTCTCTTTCTCTTTCTTCTTCTTTCCTTCGTCCTCCTTTTCCCTTTACTTTTTCACTTGTTTCTCTGGGTATAGCTATATTGTTTGGCCCATATTTTATTCAGGGAACGGTGGTTCTTCATTGGCTGAAAAGGTCTTTGTTTGGCTGAAAATGGGGTATTTTCATAAATGGTGAAGAATGGCAATAAGATGGTCATAATCCTCAAAACAGGAGAAAGAGAATGCCTTTACAATGCGGGAAGAGTGATTCTCCCTTAATCACCACTGGCCTCTCCATTGTCCGAATCTAAACCCCAGCATTATAAACGCCGCTAGGCCTCTTTAATAAATACTTCAGGATTTCCCCGTGCCAAAACCCGCAGGATTCTTAACCCAGTAATTACATTTCTTACTCCTACATAGGAATGGACATTTATATGTGCATTTTAAACAATGGACGTTTATCTATGTAGTTTAAACAATGGATATTTATCTGTGCATTTTAAACAATGGAAATTCTCAAGTAAATTTTATGAATGAACATTTACCCCTGTGGTTTAGGAATGAATATTCACCTCGTGAGTTTTAAAACATGGACTTTTACCAGTCTGATGTGATCTTGAAAACCTTTAGCATCTCAAAGGAGCAAGGAAGGTGTTGATTTAATCCCTTCATCAAGACAGAGTACCGTTGCATTGTTTAATGTTTCAGCTGCTTGAACTCAGGACAAGTTCATTCTTCCTTAATTGGATCGCTGCAGCTCTCTTCCAACGGAAAGTAGTTTTTAGATGTGGCATTTGGGCTTCTGAACCAACAATAAGATATCCGGACCTGCCACAAGGATCACTATTATCTCCGGTGATTTTCAACGACCACACTGTGAGAATTTACCAGCGAGCAGATCACTGGACCAGGGAGGGCATTGTCATATGCCGACGATGTGTTAGTGTATCGTCAGATTAAGGGTAGAGATCGGGTTGCTATGGAACTACAAACCGAACTAAATCGCATAAGCACTTGGTGTGTGGAATCTGGTTAAATAGTCAACCCAACGAAGGCAGTCGCGACATGGTTATCTTTGAATAACCATAATGTCAACACTCATACATCAACTGTAAATCTGTGTTCAGAGACTGTGGAAAGAACGCAGGCAATGAATTAACTGGGGATAAGATTTGATCGAAGCCTTGCTTATAATGAGCACATAGACCAGGTGATAACAAAGGCCAAGCGGAGTTTGGCTGCGATGCAGGTGATGGCGGCACTGTGAGCAGCGCCATCTGTATCTTCTATATGAGGGTCTGGTCCTTTCTGTTTTTGGAGTATGCGATGGCGATCTTGACTCTCAGCCGTAAGCAGATGGAAAGGATGAAAAGGATACAGAACGAAACTATGCGTATTATTCGTGGATGCACAAAAGATGCAAAATGTAAGGCGATGCGCTATTTTTTTTTGATTTCACTTGAGGCCTTAGAACCTCGCGAGGAGTGGGTACAAGAGCCAACAGATTTCTGTATGTCCTTTACAGTTTGCATCACACTAGACAGAAAATGCAAACAAGAAAATCCGGCTGCTGTGGAGGCGGAAGTACAAGCGTTGATCTTCGAGAGTTTGTTAGACTGTGATGCTGTGATTTACAGATGGGTCGGTCGGTCGACGAGTGAGAAGTTCATAGGCCTTTACGGCTCAGCCTGGAGGGAAAATTTTGGAGGAGGATTCTGGTGCTTTTGCTTTGACCAAATGTAGCCTGACTACAGAAGTCATGGCAGTAAGGAGAGCAATAACATGGCTCGAGACACAGACATCCACTAGGGCATGTTTCCTTAGCGACTCAATGAGCATGCTCAAGAAAATAGAGATGGGTGGAGTCGAAGATAGTGGTTACTGTCTCTGGAGCGGTCTCGGCTGGCAAAGAATAGTTTCATATTCGAGCTCGAGCATGCGGTGTACAAGAAAATGAGCGGGCTGACAAGCTCGCATGTAAGGCTATTGTGGAAGATGGACGCTCCATGGACCAGGCTGACATTCTGAATGCTTTACGAGAAGTAAATCGTTCACAAGAACCAAGTGATGACTGTGAATCTACAACCATAGTTGTGGCCAACCAAGAACACTGTGCAAAGAAGATTGATAAACCAACACAGAACTGATGTCGTTAGCCGCTACACGCTGCGGGATTTACTGGGGAAGGGATCCGAGCACTTATGGACTGAATGGTTCGATGTGCGATGAGGATGATATGTCGACTAACTAACTAACTAACTAACTAACTAACTAACTGAAAACAAAGGTATAAACAGGAAGCAAGGATCACTTACTTCTGTTACGGTGATGTGAGGAGAAGAGCGCAAACCCTGACTGCGTAGGGCCAAAGAAGAAAATGAATAAAGAGAAAGAACCTCTCACCGTCCTCGGTTAACAAGAATAGAAAAGAATTAAGGTTTAAGAAGATCCCAGGGTGGGCCGACAGGGGATTAGAACAATATTCTCCAATCCCAGACAAAGAATTACTCCAAGGGCTGTTCTAACACCAATGACTATAACACTAGAGTCTATCAACTAAACAACAAAGTAAGGGTAACACAAGCATCATTTGTTTATTGAACTTCTAAACTTCACAATAATATACAGACATGTAGCATCAACAAAGAAATTAGGATACAGCAAAAATCAAACAGCAAAGACACTAACCTAACAAACCAAATTCCTAAGTGTAGCAAAAACTTCTAATCCAGTAAAAGCTACAAATCTACCAAACACTAATCCACCAACAACTGATCCACTAAAACTAATTTATCAAAGACTTCTAGTCCACCAAAAACTAATTTACCAAAAACTTCCAGTCTACTAAAAACCCAGGAAAATCTAAAATCTAAAACTAGAATTCTGGCTTTTCCACTGCAAAACTTCAGGGTCTAACTACTAAACAGACATTAGAAATAGGCATTGGCGCCTAGTCACTCAGTGGGGTGCACTACGGAAAGAAGGGCCAGTTCTACCTGTGCGGGGCCTTTTATACTGGGGTCCCAGAGTTCCAGACCAATCAGACGCCCTCTTGCAGAATTCCACCATCATCGCGAGCCGAGTACATTATTCCCCATCTTTAACTGTTGTCGTCCCAGACAACTGAACATTACACCCCTAGTGCCTTGGGTAAAGGAGGGATAATTTCTGACCCCTACCTTATAGTCCTCCACTATTGATGGAGCTCAAAAAATTTTTTTCCTATCCTCACCAGACATCACCCATCAAGTAGAACACCCCAAAAATGTACATCAGGTACCAACAAGAATAATGGTCACATGAAAATACAAAGTAAATTTACATTAATACCAGTCATTATTCACAACTAAACTAATATCAGCAGTAAAAAAAATAATGCAATCAACAGGGAGACAGACTCCCGCCACCTTAGTGTTCACAATATTGTACAAACATTTACAAAAACAATGAAGAATTCCCTCTTTTAACTGTTGTCGTTTCGACAACCGGACCATACGTCCCTGGTACACTCATCAAGCAGGTAGTTATCTTCACACTTCTATACTCTGATAATTCTATGCCAAGGAACACATCTCTCAGCAACAACAAATAAACCTGTCACTCTTGAGGACACTGCCCTCAACACCTGAACTGCTGGTTACATCCCTAAACAGTACCATTATAAAGCCATTTACTCATTCTACCCAGATTTATAATGTGAAACAGTATACATGTACGTCACCAGTCATCAATAAGTCCAAAATAACATTGATAACATATAAGCATAAGCCATCCTTATACTAGTACAAGTTAATACTCAGTGACCAAATCAACATCAGTGAGGAGAAATAGCCCCTCTGCTACATGAGCAATCATAACAAAATGAATACAACCCTCACTTTTTACATAAAAATAATTAAACAACCATAAAAGTTACACAAACAATAAATCAGTAACCTTTATACAGTTTACCACTTGCCTCAACACTGAACGTTTGAAACAAAATGTATTCAAAAATAACATCATCTATCTCTTCTAAGACGGATTCTCTCTGATCGCCTCACATTCAAGTCTCCTGGCTCAAACATGTACCAGTCACTTCTTGACGGTCTATCCCGTGGTTCCTCAACCTCTGCCACGACAGGCCATTCTGGTAGTCTTATCGTCGCCTCTGGTACCTCAATTACCGCATCTTTCTCACACCGCTTTAACTCGTGTCCTGCTGCTCTAATGTCAGGTCCATTCTCTCCCACTCTTCTAATAACATATGGGCCTCCTGATGCTTTTGGGACCTGTACCACTGTATATTTGTCTACAGACCACTGGTCTTTAATCTTGCACCTCTCTGTATAGTGGACTCTCTTCCTAACTACTTCTCCTATGGTTAGCAACTTAGAGGATGATGTCTTGTCACATCTCTCTTTCCTTACAGCAGCTAACTTTCTTAACTGTTCGCCTGCCCTAACATGCGCATTACGCAGACGGGAAAGATGTCCAGTCACCCAGTTCTCAACATTTGGTTCCCCATCATTACAATCACTATCATCTAGCATGAAATCTACTGGCAATCTGGGTTCTATTCCAAACACCAAGTAGTACGGGGAGTAACCTGTGGACGAGTGGGGCGTAGAGTTATAAACTAACAAAACCTCAGCTATATGTTCAGACCATTTCCTTTTCTGGCTTGCCTCTAGTGGCCTCAGAAGATCATGCAGGGTCCTATTAAACCTTTCACACTGACCGTTCCCTTTTGGATTGTAACTCGTGGTACGGCTCTTTTGAATCCCGTACACTCTACAGAGTTCTGCAATCACCGCCGATTCAAAGTTCCTGCCTTGAAATGAATGGAGTCTATGGGGTACACCTAAATACAGAAACCATTTCTCCACCAGAACTTTTGCAACTGTCGAGGCCTTCTGATCCCTTGTGGGAACAGCAACTGTAAATTTGGTGAAAACATCTGTAATGACCAACACATTTTCATACCCCCGACTATCCTTCTCTAACATAGTAAAATCCATGGTCACCACCTCAAAAAGCCTAGATGCTAATAAATTACCTGAAGGACCCTGCAGTTTAATATGGGGTGGTTTAGCAATATTACACCTCTGGCATCTTTTACAAAACAGCTCAACATCTTTTGTGATGCCAACCCAATAACATCTACTTCTAAGGATTTGTATCATCCTATCTCTGCCCTGATGGCCGGTGTTGTGCACCGATTCTAACACTCTCTGTTTCAATGCATCAGGTACCACTAATTGAGAAATCCACCCTCTACCTGGCCTCTTTAATTTCCTGTACAACAACCCATTAATCACACTCAACCTCTTTCGCTGCTTCAACAAGCTTTTGGTTTCAGGGGGTAAACCCCTCATCTCTATCTTACTCAGTCTCACACTCTCACTCACACAAGTTAACACTGTATACACATGGACATCTTCTGCTTGTAGTTTTATCAACTCTTCAGCTGAATATGATGGTAATGATAACAGTGGCACATTACCCACAGGGTTATTCTGTCTATCTACATCTACAATCTCTCCTATCCTAGCAGTTCTTAAGTTTGGACTAACTGGTGTAGCAGCTATGTGACTGATTGGAATGTCACCTTCTTCATCTGATCTTCCTGGGGCTTCAAAAGGGTAGCGGGACAAATAATCAGCATTTCCATTAGCACGACCTGGTTTGTGCTTAATGGTGTAGTCAAACATCGACATCTGTGCTATCCATCTCTGCTCAATGGCACCCAGTTTTGCCTTTTGCCACAAAGCTAAATTCCTACTATCTGTAAAAACTTCTACTTTAGTACCTAAAAGATAACTTCTAAACTTCTCAGTCATAGCCCACTTTAATGCAAGTAACTCAAGCTTAGAACTGCTTTTAGCGTTTCGTTCTGAGGGGCGAAGTGTGCGGCTAGCGTAAGCTAAGACTCTTTTCTTACCGTCTTGAATTTGTGAGAGGACAGCACCTAAACCCTGGTATGAGGCATCTACCTCCAATATGAACTGTAATGAGAAGTCTGGGAAGCCCAAAAGGGGTGTTGATGTCAGAGCCTCTTTTAATCGATTAAACGCCTCGTCACACTCTGGAGTCCAAAACCGCCCTATGGGTCCTTTCTTCTTCTTAGTATCACCGGTTTGCTGCTGGTTGAGTTGGCCCACCAGCTCATGTAGTGGTCTTGCAATATTAGCAAACTTTGAGACAAACCTTCTATAATAACTGGCTAACCCGAGAAATGACCTAAGCTCTGTCTGAGTTATGGGCACAGGTGCTTCTTTTATGGCTGCAACTTTATCATCCATGGTGCCAATGCCTTCTTCTGAAATGGTGTGCCCTAAAAACTCAACCTTTTTCTGACAAAAGTTACACTTTTCAGGATTTAGTTTTAGCCCAATGGACTGCAGTCTCTCAAATACTTTCTCAAGCCTACTCAGATGCTCTGAAAAATCCCCAGAATACACCAATATGTCATCAAGGTATACCAACAAAATCTGAAAAAAATAGTCATTCAGAGAGCATTGCATTAACCTCTGGAAGCTGCTCGCGGAGTTTGCAAGTCCCATTGGCATGCGCGTATACTCATACAAACCAAACGGGGTGGTAAAAGCAGTCTTCTCTTGATCCTCTGGCTTCATGGCCACCTGGTAATACCCACTGGCAAGATCTAGAGTTGAAAACAATTTGGCACCCCCTAGGGCATCTAGATACTCATCTACTCTAGGGAGAGGGTATGCATCTTTCTTTGTCCTAACGTTTACAGCCCGATAATCGACACATAGCCTAAGTCTACCATCCTTTTTTTCTCACGAGGACCACCGGAGAAGCCCAAGGACTGGAACTTTCCTTAATTATCTGACTATCTAATAAACCTTGGAGATGATCTTGTACTTCTCTATAAAATGCTGGGGGAATTCTCCTATAAGGCTGCTTGATGGGGGTCTCATCTGTCAACTGGATGCTATGGGTTACTCTATCTGTATAGCCTATGTCAGTATCTCCCTTGGCAAAAAGACTATCATACCTAACTAATAACTCCTCTAACTTCTTCCTATCTCTATCACTACCCTCAAAACCGCTCAAATCTACAGGGCACCTAACATCATCTTTCTCTCCGGCATACGGCCGTGTTGAAACCTCAACCTCCTGAGCACTTACCATTTTGAAATGGTTGGTCAAATCTACAGTAGCATCTGAAATATCCCCAACTTGAGTACCCTTCGACAAGGATATATATTCATCCCCCAGATTGACCACTTGGACTTGGCATACGCCCCGTATCAAGGTAGTCAAAGTGTGGGAGAAAAGCAAACCCTTGTGCTCCAAGTCTCGAGTTGGGCTGAAAATGACATGCATATTTTCACGCACAAATCTTACACATTTTACACTAACTGCAGTGATGGAGCGGGCAGGTACGCAAACTCTATTGTCAACAAACACTTTAACTCCGTCCAGTCCGACTCCAGGAATCTCCTCCGCTGTGCTGCTCCAATTAAGAAACCTACACAGATTCGGTACTGACTGTAAAATGTTCGTGCCAATAATGCCAGGCACTCTTCTCTCCCCATTGTCCATGTCTTTGGTGACAAACACCCCACAGTCCTTCACTTGTGTCCCACCCAACACAATGTCACACATGAAATACCCCACATATGGAATCATTACGCCATTTGCGGCCGTCAACCTAACGAATTGTCCTTCCTTTAGAACAAAGTCCTGGAACATGCCCTTGAAACAGGCCTCAGTAATGGTGGATACTTGAGAACCTGTATCGATGACACACTGGACACTCTTCCCACCTATCAAGACAGTCTCTTCGGGCCTACCACCCACAATTTTAATGTCCGAGCCATGACGCTCCCCTTCTAATACCTGGCTCCCAGCCTTAGAGGGGTCCCGTTTAATGCTTGTCTGCACTCGCGTCTCAAGTGACCAACCCGATTGCATCGCCAGCAACGTGGCACTTGATGTTGTTGATCGCTGGTGGTGAGTCTGTTCAGCCTGGCACCAATCTCAGACATCTCCCTCTGAAGAAAGTCAATTTCACCCTGCCTGGAAGTAAACTCAGTTCTTGGTGGTACGCGAGCTGGCTCAGTATGTGCAGGCCTACATTCTACCGTTTGTGGGACTACCTCAGCCTGCACCGGCCCATACCGCCCCTGCTGAAACTCAACTTTCACTGCTGAAGGTACGCTTGACTGAATTTCCCCAGTGTTCTCATTTCTGGCTCTCACCTCTACCACTCTGATTTCAGCACCTAGTGGGGCCCGCACACCTTCCCATGTTTGTGCGCACTCCCTGACTTGAAGAAAAGTCACAGATGAATCTTGTGCGATCTTTTCTTTTAGGACAGTTTGGGTGAAACTGTCCCTTATGCCAGCCACAAACTGGTCTCGAAGGGCCTCCCCATCCAACACAGGGACACCTTGCGTTTCCTGGGCCTTCACTACCCTCTTGAACTCAGCATTGACCCTATGGGAGAAGTCATGGACTGTCTCCCCAGCTCGCTGGCGTATTGTGAATAACGTTGCCAGGAGCTCCCGTAGACTTTTCTTCTCACCATATATCTTCAGCAAGGCCTGTAGCATGGCCTCGGGATCTTCCTCAGAAGCATGGAGTTCCAACTCCCTCCTGACAGGACTGGTTATGCTGTCGAAAATAACATCCACCTTATCGACAGTCTCTAACATGCCAGCCCTCCAAGCTGACCTCACCTCCCTGACGTACTCTTCTACTGATGGCCCACCTTTCTCCCCAAAACACCGAACAGGCTTTCTGGTTGGTACTACAACGTACCTCAAAGCCTCAGTGAGCTCGCGTGGTGGAGCTTCCATTGGGCGGGAATCTTCGGTTCCCATCGTAGAAACTGGTGGCGACTCGTCTTCTTCAACTCTCACTGCCGCACGAGTACTTCTGGTCTCCATCTTAAGGACAAGATACTATGCTACGGGTGGTTCTGCAATGGAGCCTAACTAGCTAACCTGGGTTTTGCTATCTCTAGAAGACTATTACCAACTATACCAAAAATGAACCGACACAGAAACCAACTAAAGATCTCAACTAAAACAATCACTTGGTACCAAAACAATCCTACCAGAATAATTCTAAGGCTGTCACTATCCTGGTTCAGGCTCGCCACTTGAAAACAAAGGTATAAACAGGAAGCAAGGACCACTTACTTCTGTTACGGTGATGTGAGGAGAAGAGCGCAAACCCTGACTGCGTAGGGCCAAAGAAGAAAATGAATAAAGAGAAAGAACCTCTCACCGTCCTCGGTTAACAAGAATAGAAAAGAATTAAGGTTTAAGAAGATCCCAGGGTGGGCCGACAGGGGATTAGAACAATATTCTCCAATCCCAGACAAAGAATTACTCCAAGGGCTGTTCTAACACCAATGACTATAACACTAGAGACTATCAACTAAACAACAAAGTAAGGGTAACACAAGCATCATTTGTTTATTGAACTTCTAAACTTCACAATAATATACAGACATGTAGCATCAACAAAGAAATTAGGATACAGCAAAAATCAAACAGCAAAGACACTAACCTAACAAACCAAATTCCTAAGTGTAGCAAAAACTTCTAATCCAGTAAAAGCTACAAATCTACCAAACACTAATCCACCAACAACTGATCCACTAAAACTAATTTATCAAAGACTTCTAGTCCACCAAAAACTAATTTACCAAAAACTTCCAGTCTACTAAAAACCCAGGAAAATCTAAAATCTAAAACTAGAATTCTGGCTTTTCCACTGCAAAACTTCAGGGTCTAACTACTAAACACACATTAGAAATAGGCATTGGCGCCTAGTCACTCAGTGGGGTGCACTACGGAAAGAAGGGCCAGTTCTACCTGTGCGGGGCCTTTTATACTGGGGTCCCAGAGTTCCAGACCAATCAGACGCCCTCTTGCAGAATTCCACCATCATTGCGAGCCGAGTACATAACTAACTAACTAACTAACTAACTAATAACTAATAACTAACCAACCAACAAAACCAACCAACCAACCAGCCAACCAACCAACCAACCAACCAACCAACCAATCTACTAACTAACTAACTAACTAACTAACTAACTAACTTCATCAAGACAACATCTGGACCGTTAAATAAGTATGTAGATATTATTTACATGTCTTTTATCGAGATGTTATTGTCTTTTTTTTTTTATTGTGGTCGTGTATTATTATGCCATGTCACATGAGCATACACACACTTTGCTCCTACCCCAGGTTATCCCAATATAATGTTATCTGTTATATTAAAGAGTTGTTTATTTAGTTGTTATTTGGTGTTTTAGCCATTTCACGTGTGTTCTCAATGATAATACTTGTCAAAGGAAACATTACTATGGAGCTGATTGTGGGCTGGATAACAACACGGACTTTCTGTTTACAAAGAATAAGTGCTATCCTCTCGGAAGTTCGGTAAATTTCCAGTGATCTATTAGCCTCAGTAGAAAACATACTTTATAACTAGTCTATACCCCTAGAAAGTCTTCTTGCGTCATTTAAAGTTTCTTATACATTTGACTATTAGAATCTGAGGAATCATCTCCGTATATCTTCATTAACAACCCCCTTTGTTCTTTTCCTCACAATCTTGCCAGTTGTCACCACTTTCTCCAATTTATTTCGTCTCATAACGTGTCCAAAATATCGTGACTGTCTATGTCTAAGTTCCCTAATAAGTTTACGGTTTTCGCGTGCTTCTTGGAGGACTGTCTTAGCGGTTTTTCTCTTTGTACACACACTTTGCATTTTCCCCAGAAACCATATTTCCACTGCCTTCATACGTTTCTCAGTTTGTGTGTTAGCTGTCTCCGTTTAAAATCCATACAACAGCACAGATTTTACAGCGGACATTACAACCTTCTATACCTCTATCTCCGCTAAATCACAATATTTATTCGAATGCACTTGCCTACTGCAAAAGTGAAAAAGGCAACAATTTCATCCATGAAAACATCCCAAGAAACAGGAACCTTAACTCTTCAATCAGTCCATTAGCAAACGACATTGACATCACTAAGCCCAGTGGGAATTACTTCCCATAACGAGCAAAAGTTGGTCTGGTTGTTTGTGCAGGCTGCGATTTCGGGTCTTGCTCCTGAAAATAGGATCGATTTTTCAGTGTCTTGTACTAAATCGTTTCATTGTTGTAATGTTTTTAAATGGGTTGGTGCTTTACCTCCCTTTGGGAGTTGCGTAGGGTATCATGCAATTTGTCTCTTTACCCGGCGGTTACACACTTTTAGACCCAGACAATACAGTAGTCTCATTTCACCAGGGATACACACTTTTAGACCCAGGAAGTACCTTTATCTCCTTAAACGTCGGTTAAACACTTTTATACCTAGGAAGGAGCTTCATCTCCTTATACAACGGTTACACACTTTTAGACCTAGGAAGGACCTTTATCTCCTTACACGACGGTTACAAACTTTTAGACCTAGGAAGGACCTTTATCTCCTTACACAGCGGTTACAAACCTTTAAACCCAGAAGAGACCTGTGTCTCTCTACACCAGAATTACATATGTCTAGAACTAGGAAGGACCTTTATCTCCTTACGCGGCGGTTACACACTTTTATACCCACAAAAGACCTTTGTCTCCTTACACCAGGGTTACACACTTTTACCCCTAAGGAAGGACCAAAAGAAATGTATTTCTGGGGTTCTCATATATGTTTACACAATATTATAATCATTTAATTCAGCCTATGAGTTCCCGATTTTTTTACTGAAAATTCCCAAAATCTATCATTAGTATATCATGAAATGCTTGCTTGCTTGTGTTCATTGGCTTGAGCTCCAACGCGAAGTCCTGTATGTCGGATGAAGTCATCCTGTTGTCCAACATCAGTGTGATGTCATACAGGACCTGAAGTTTGCGTGAGTATCCGTTGTCCCATGTCTGGCTTATTGGTGTGCAGACTGGTGGTTCCTCGCAATGCAGACAGACACTCTCCGACTTCGGAGAAATATCATGAAATGATTTAAAACAGTTAGTACAATTGCATGTATTTTAAGGGGCGTTTCAGTCAACTCCAACATTATTTATGTGCTTGTGATTTACTTGTCAATATTTAGTTCAGTAGTCTGTCAGTTTGCTTTCTGAACTGCCGACGGCTCGTACCATTGAAATCGACGCAAAAGCGGTCTGCATTCATATTGCCCGCAGCTGATTTCTACCCGTCGATTAGTGCCTGGGAAGGTGTGTTCTCACTATTTCCTAAGCCACAGCGCCGGTTCATCGTGTGGTCAGTCAGTCAATGGAAAACGGAAAGTGGAATTGATCAGGTTTACAAGGAGACAATCACAAGTTACAGAATCGACGTTGTGGCTAGAGGAACTTCGTCGGTACACACACACACACACACACACTCTCTCTCTCTCTCTCTCTCTCTCTCTCTCTCTCTCTCTCTCTCTCTCTCTCTCTCTCTCTCTCACTCACATACACCAATCACACACACACAGACACACACTCGCACAACGTGGACACTTAAATTGATAAACATAGAGGACACTCAACTAGATAGACAAAGTGGACACTTTAATTGGTGATAAATATGGACACTTAAATTGATGGACAAAGTGGACACTTTAATTTGTGGTCAAAGTGGACTCTTCAATTGGTGGACAAAGTGGGCACTCAAATATATCGACAAATTGGACACTTTAATTGGTGATAAATATGGACACTTAAATTGGTGGACAAGGTAAACACTCAATTAGATGGACAAAGTGGACACTTTAATGAGTGATAAATATGGACACTTAAATTGGTGGACAAAGTGAACACTCAAATAGATGGACAAAGTGGACACATAAATTGGTGGCCAAAGTGGAAACTTAAATTTGTTGACAAAGTTGACACTCAGATAAATGGTCAAAGTGGACACTCAAATAGGTGGAGAAAGTGGGCACTTAAATAGATGGACAACGTGAACACTTAAATTTGTGGTCAAAGTGGTCACTTAAATTTGTGGACAAAGTATACACTCACAAAGGCCATGTCCAACCGTCTCTTAAGGGGGTGGACAACGTGGACACATGAACCCCTGCTTTGAAGGGATTCGAACAAATTATAGCCCCGGGCCTTGATGCTATCCATTGAGTTACCGCATCCACCGATTACGATCATGACATATCCTAATTACAACCATGACATATCCTAATTATCAAGGTTGTCCTTGGGAAATAATTTACATTGCGTGGTAATTTATGCATGTCCCATCCCATCCCATCCTGTCATTTGGGGTTTTCCCACGGGATTCTCTGTGGCGAAGTGGTCAAGCCGTTTGACTCGTGCTCCGAAGGTTGTGGGTTCAATTCCGGGCCGCACCCTTCGGTTTACGAGTTAAATGTTTCGGAGACTCCTGTGGGTCGTCGCTAAAAGCTACGGAGTACGTGCTTTCTGCGACGCTTTCTGTGCTGCGGAAAGAGACCGAGCCATATGGGATATACCCGGTGCAATGAAGTCGACCCTGTCGACTTTTAAGCGACTTTTTTTCCCCATGGGAATAACATTCCCATGGCCAAGGCTGGCAGGCTTGTCCTGGGACACGTTTTTCTGTCCCATCCAATGGTAATTTACGCCTGTCCCATCCCATCCCTACACTATTTAGAAAATCCCCCTTTTTTCCTATGGGATTCCCATGGCCAAGCCTGCTAATTACAATCATGACATATCCTACTTACAATCATGACATATCTTAATTACAATCATGACATATCCTAATTACAATCATGACGTAACCTAATTACAATCATGACATACCCTGATTACAATCATGATGTATCCTAATTACAATCATGACATATCCTAATTACAATCATGACATATCCTAATTACAATCAAGACGTATTCTAATTACAATCATGACGTATCCTAATTACAATCATGACGTATCCTAATTACAGTCATGACGTATCCTAATTACAATCATGACATATCCTAATTACAATCATGACATATCCTAATTACAATCATGATGTCTCCTAATTAAAAGCATGACATATCCTAATTACAATCACGACGTATCCTAATTAAAAGAATGACGTATCCTAATTACAATAATTAAATATTCTAATTACAGTCATGACATATCCTAATTACAGTTATGACATATCCTAATTGGAATCAAAGATAGATCAACGCGATATCCGGCATTTTATTTTACAACATTGCTTAACACATTAAGCCGGAGTTGTGGTCTAAGGAGTTTCGAACGCAATTCGCAATTCCGCATACACGATTAGAACACAACTGCGGGAGATTTTGGTAGCAGGCCGCCATATGTTGGTTTTCATTTAATGGTATGAGATTGGTCGTTCAGAAAGCAATGACAAACTACTGAACGTAAATTATTCAAGAAATCTCAAACATCCCAAAAATCCTGGGGTTGACTGCGACGTCTTGTAAAGGATAAGCAACTAACGTTAAACACATTTGTGGTTACATGTATGATCTCACTGTTCAGATGTCAGTATATATGCAGGATTGTATGTATGTGGTATGAATGTGCGTGTGTACGTGTGTCTGCCTGCCTGCCTGTCTCATAACATGGTAACATCCATTCAGTTGACAATGTTTATTTCCTATGTGAATATAACATGCACATTTGATGAACGAAAAATGAGTAATTGAAAAAATCGAATGTTAGACGGGCCTGCGTTCCTAATTTGTGACCCTTTGAAAATAAAGTTGGTTCGTTGGTTCGTTGGTTCGTTGGTTCTTTGGTTCGGTCGTTGGTTCGATGTCATACTTCTTCTTCTTCTTCTTCTTCTTCTTCTTCTTCTTCTTCTTCTTCTTCTTCTTCTTCTTCTTCTTCTTCTTCTTCTTCTTCTTCTTCTTCTTCTTCTTCTTCTTCTTCTTCTTCTTCTTCTTCTTCTTCTTCTGCGATCAATCGAAGTGTTTTTCGCCCCAGATGTAATTGCATTGTGCCTGTTTAATTGCGCCTTTAGACCGACACATCCGACTTCTGCGGGAATTAGTTGACCGGGTTAAGCTTCGATGTCACACCATGTTTTTTTTTAAAAATATGAATAAACTTGGCTTCCCGTCTTCCTTGCTTAACATGGGTACTAGGACATTTCTTGGTAGGTCCAGGCGGCCCCAGTAATGTCAAGTTTCGACTGTTTCATACAAATATATGACTAGCACCATGATTACAGTACACCACTCGACATGTAAGTGTACCATATACACATAACACCAATCGACATGTAAGTGCACTATATACACATATACACATAACACCACTCGACATGTAAGTGCACTGTATACACATAACACCACTCGACATGTAAGTGCACCGTATACACATAACACCACTCGACATGTAAGTGCACCGTATACACATAACACCACTCGACATGTAAGTGCACCATATACACATAACATAACACCACTCGAAATGTAAGTGCACCATATACACATAACACCACTCGACATGTAAGTGCATCATATACACATAACACCACTCGACATGTAAGTGCACCATATACACATAACACCACTCGGCATGTAAGTGCACCGTATACACATAACACCACCCGGCATGTAAGTGCACCGTATACACATAACACCACCCTGCATGTAAGTGCACCGTATGCACATAACACCACCCGGCATGTAAGTGCACCGTATACACATAACACCACTCGACATGTAAGTGCACCGTATACACATAACACCACTCGGCATGTAAGTGCACCGTATACACATAACACCACCCGGCATGTAAGTGCACCATATACACATACCACCCCCCGGCATGTAAGTGCACCGTATACACATAACACCACCCGGCATGTAAGTGCAGCGTATACACATAACACCACGCGGCATGTAAGTGCACCATATACACATAACACCACCCGGCATGTAAGTGCACCATATACACATAACACCACTCGGCATGTAAGTGCACCGTATACACATAACACCATCCGGCATGTAAGTGCACCGTATACACATAACACCACCCGACATGTAAGTGCACCGTATACACATAACACCACCCGGCATGTAAGTGCACCGTATACACATAACACCACTCGGCATGTAAGTGCACCGTATACACATAACACCACCCGGCATGTAAGTGCACCATATACACATAACACCGCCCGGCATGTAAGTGCACCGTATACACATAACACCACTCGGCATGTAAGTGCACCGTATACACATAACACCACTCGGCATGTAAGTGCACCGTATACACATAACACCACCCGGCATGTAAGTGCACCGTATACACATAACACCATCCGGCATGTAAGTGCACCGTATACACATAACACCACCCGACATGTAAGTGCACCGTATACACATAACACCACCCGGCATGTAAGTGCACCGTATACACATAACACCACCCGGCATGTAAGTGCACCATATACACATAACACCACTCGGCATGTAAGTGCACCGTATACACATAACACCACCCGGCATGTAAGTGCACCGTATACACATAACACCACCCGGCATGTAAAAAGACCGTGTACTTGATCAACAACATGTTTATTCAGATCTCCCGTCAACAAACAATCCTATTAAAAAAGAAAAAGCACAGAAAGAACATAATCCTATTAATAAACAAAAGAGAAGAAAAACATAATCCTATTAAAAAGACAAAATACAAGAAAGACATAATCCTATTTAAAAACAAAATACAGAACGAATATAATCCTACTGAGAAACAAAAGACAAAAGTAATCTTCAATTACTTGATTGATTTTTGCCGGCATAAATTTTTCAATGTGAAATAATAACACAGGCGCTGTTTCATGTTACTTATTATCTGTGCCGGCAAACATGGCAAGGAGATGTTTACATGTTCGGGTGAATATCAAATTGCTTCTATTCAGTTCATTGCAACGTATCATCATCATCATGAGCAATCCCAAATGGTTTAGACGCTCATGTCTCTCCACACATCTCGGCGTTTGGCGTTCTGAATAGAAAGTTATAAACAGTATAAAATAACACACAGTAATGAATAAAACACTGGGACTATCAGACTAGTAAGCCGGCAGGGGATCTTTCCTACTGCTTGAAGACAAAGAATGAAGCATAATCGGGTGCCAAAAGAAGAGGCCGACTATGGAAATGGTAAGCGGAGGAGTTAACGGGAACCTCGATGTATTGGCACCTTGCCGTCTTGACAGACGATAGTTTGTTACCTTGTGCTTAAAAAAATGCATAATAACTACAACCCATGGTGGGGACCAGGGATGGAGTTATTCCTCTCTATAACACAAAGCCTGGGCTGAATTGTAAAGGCCTTGTGTTGTCCATGCAGCATGACCCCTCACTCGGCCAGCCTAGTTTACTCCAGGGGAAAGGTAACACCAATACGACTGGAACAAGACCAGCTGCAGAAGCTGCCGGATCAGAAAAGCAATGGGCTTCAAATCCAGACCAGTTTCCGACAAAGACTTAGGGCCTGGTTTGCCCTGCCATAACATTTAGTCTTTAGGTTGCATTTCCTCGCACCATGAAAAGACTTGCACCCTGCAATTTGTTCTCCTCCGTCCGAAGCCGTTGGAACAATATGAGGTGCTGGGTTTCGTGAGCGCTGCCCAACATTAAGCGCTAACAGAAAGTTGGTAGTACCGTTTACTGTTATACTGTAGCTCAGTTAAATCTGACTGGATATAAGAAGACCATAATCGGGCACACTCGTTGCTCTGTATCCCATCATATTTCTACAATGTGGCTGTTCATGGCAGATAGTACCAGGTGCCAAACGGTAACTCAAGGTGTAGATATAAATAACAGCAACACAACTCGTCGGTCCAGAGGAAAACCATTTGACAATTCCGAAAGCATTGATCACTCGAAGCCTGCTGACTTGATCATTCCAGCAATATTTATTCCCAGTGAACAGCTTGTGCTCCATATGCATAAAAAGATTAATAATACAAATACTGATCAGAATACCGTTCCTGTACATCCAGGAGGGTCGGTATACTAATAATAATCATAGTCGCACACAGCTGAAAACTAGTATTCAAATCTTACGACATTGTCTTATCAGCTAATGTCAGCCTCACTGCTTCTGATCCGATGACTGTACTGTCACCTTGACCATTCTCACCGAGTTAGTGCTAATTTATACTTTCATGGCCTGTGCTTGGTCCTGACTGAGAAGAACAATGCTCTAAGGATTTAACTCTTCTGTCCAGTCGTTCCTAGCTACCACTGCCATCTCCTGAAGGTTTGTTGATAATATCTCTCTGTGAACAAACTCATGCCGCCTTCGGTGTCGCCAGCCCAAGGTCTAACTTCTGTTGTTGCCAAACAATATCGTTGTGACGTATCTACTACTCATGTCACACTTGGCAACTTTTTCTATGTCTTGTTTTGAGATTACTTCTCAACTTCTTCTTGACTTATTCATTACATCATTCATTCTGACTCGCCACTTGGCACCAGGGCATTCTCGTGATGTAGCCAAATCTTTTAATCTGTTCCAATTTAATGAAATGCATGACTAGTTAAAAACCTAGTCGTCTTCTAATTCCCTTATCTATAATCAAATCTCTAACAGTTACTCCCGCAACTCTTCTAAGGCATCTCATCTCTGTTGTTATTATTTTACTTTCAATAATTGCAATAAGCCTCCGTGTTTGACACTGGTAGCATAATGTCGGCTCAAAATGATTCTTGTGACATTTGCTTTAGCACTTAGAGATGTCTTTCTATGCGGCAGAAGTGGCGATAGTTGCCTCAGTACCTGATTTGTCTTTGCACAACGTGTGTTAATTTTGTCCATTACATTTGATAACTATTCACTCAATCCGAAATCCTTGTTTCGACATAAATGTCTTTATGATGATCAAGTGTCATCTTCATATTGACAATCGGTTGTAATGAACCTCCAACGTCCTCTTTGTTTCACCTGTGTAGTGCATTCAGTCTTGTTCTAGTTTGCCTCTTGATCTTGTCCACCAACAAACAACATTATGTTCCTCTTGCACGTCTTCCTTCCAGCACATCCTGTATCGGCGTCTGTGACTTTGAGGATAGTGAGACGTAGTTACACAATCCCCCGACATACCGAGTCGAGGGTTCGAAATTAGCAACACACAATTTGGAAGCGACCACATTGCGTTGATTTCTATGCATTGAACGTAGGTCGTTCAGAAAGCCATGCCAAACAACTGAACATAAAAATGTCATACTACATCAGAAACCGTTAATTTATGCTATAGTTGAGTTGAGTTGAGTCAAGAACCCACATCACAGCACTTGGGACATTCCTATACGTGCTCCGTCCTCGTTTGTAACAATCAAAGAAGAGTCCCAATACTAATGGTAGCAGTAGCAGTCTGATTGTTTGTCCGTTTTTATTGTCGGCCAGATCCTCTGGTCACTCCCTGCAGCACCATTCTCCCCAGGCCGCGATGATCTATCTATTCCTCTGCACTATACACTCGATCCAACACAGCCCCGACCACATCTACCTTATCATGCACCAACACCCCATCAAGCGGTGCAGACCCAGCTAATCTATCCGCCTGCTCGTTTCCCGCCACACCAACATGTCCTGGGGGGGGGGGGGGGGGGGGGGTAGGGGGGGGGGGGGGAATCCAACACTGCTCTCTGTTTTGATTGTTGCTTAGGTTAATTGTCAAGTCATGTAATTGACAAGCAACTAAGTTTCTGTAACAATGTATTCCCTTAGTGAATGTACACACACAAGCCACAGACAATATGTGGCACGATGTATGGCCTGACATATTTCACTGCATCTGGTCAAGTGGGGATAACAGCTGTTCAACATTTGAACAATATCTATAAGTATGTATTTTAATTGCTTCAGATAAACTATTATTCATTTATTCACTTCATATATATATATATATATATATATATATATATATATATATATATATATATATATATATATATATATATATATATATATATATATATATAATGCAATGTCTGTCTGTCTGTATGTTATTTATGCGTTCGCGAACGGTCCATCCGATTGAGATGACATTTTCTACGCGTGTTCTTATCATTTCAGCGCAGCCAACTGTCATAGTTTGTTAATTTACAAACAGCTATTTACGTAATAAAATTTAATTTTGTAATTTACATTATAATTTATATATAGCGAGGGGACTTAACTTAAGAAAAGTTATATCAAGGGACATAACTTTTAGTAGCATTGCTATATATATATATATATATATATATATATATATATATATATATATATATATATATATATATAATTGTTGTATTGTTATCAAAGCTTTATAAAATGTTTGTCTTCAGTTATTTAAAGGCATATGCGTTATAATATATAATGATAAAATCTTTAAGGCATTTTTAAAGTTTTCATAAATATAATGCATGTATTTTAAATACGTGAACATTTTCTAACTCATCTTTTTATTTTTCTTCGACATCTATACAGTCAACAAGCATTTATTGAAATTTCGTGATATCTTGGTAACTTTACTTTCAGTAGTTTCAGATTGCCCTATTTAGTTATTGAGATGATGATTGTTCTCTTCCAATCTGTTCGCCATATTTCCGGGAACGGGAACGGGAGCTTATATGACTACTAATATGAATTAAATGAGACGCTCCCCACCACGGCCTGGGCGAAGCCGGGCCGGGTCGTCTTTTTTTTGGGAACGGGAACGGGAGTAGGGGCCGAATATGAATTAAATGAGACGCTCCCCGCCAGGGGCTGGGCGAAGCCGGGCGGGTCGTCTTTTTTGGGAACGGGAGCAGGGGCCGAATATGAATTAAATGAGATGCTCCCCGCCAGAGGCTGGGCGAAGCCGGGCCGGGTCGTCTTTTTTTGGGAACGGGAACGGGGGCAGGGGCCGAATATGAATTAAATGAGACGCTCCCCGCCAGGATCTCGGCGAAGCCGGGGCGGGTCGACTTTTAGGGAATGGGTGCAGAGGCCGAATATGAATTAGATGAGATGCTTCCCGCCAGGAGCTGGGCGAAGTCGGGCCGGGTCGTCTTTTTTGGGAAAGGGAACCGGAGCAGGGGCCGAATATGAATAGATGAGATGCTCCCCGCCAGGGGCTAAGCGAAGCCGGGCCGGGTCGTCTTTTTGGGAACGGGAACGGGGGCAGGGGCCGAATATGAATTAAATGAGATGCTCCCCACCAGGGGCGGGGCGAAGCCGGGCCGTGTCAGCTAGTATGTTATATAACTCTGTCGTATGCATTTGACGAGATGCAGCGAAATATTTCAGGCAATAAATCGTACAACATATTGTTTGTGGCTTCTGCGTTTAAACTAACTTTTTTTTTTTATTATTCTGTTGAACATTATTACAAAGGTACATTATTCATTTTAACCTGCTCTGATTTTCCAAGCTATACATTCATTCCACCTGTACGGAATCAAATCAGCACCAGTTAAATATAAGTGTACAGGAAACCCCGTCCTCTTCCAACCCTCTATTCTCCCCCTCCCACCCCCACTCCCACCCGCCCCAAGGGAAAAAAAAACTATGTAACTGAAACAGGAACTGACATAGGTCTGTGACGTCATAGGTTCATCGCATGTTGTAGGTATGAGTGCATGGAGGAATTGGTGTTCAGTCGTTCCATGACTTAGCGAGACGACGAGTGCAGGCTTCGACCCTTGGTCCGCATTATCTGCGCGGCTCCATATCAACTACGCTATAGCGTCCATTCGTGTTCTCTTAGCACAGTGGCTCTCAACCGGTGGGGAATCCCCCCCCCCCGGCGGAGGGGGGGGGAATTTTAGGGTTTCCGCGGGGGGTGAGGGATGGGGGGGGGGGGCGGGAATTAAGATTATTTCAAGATCGCGTTAATACAAGAACCGATTACTTGATATTGTTTTTCCCTTCATACTTTACGGTTCTGTACTTCTCGTCCTTCTGAAATTCGTTTTATAACGTAAGTAGATCCGCAAATCACGTTTTATGTAGACGTCTAGACTTGTTTTAGTATGTGCTATTAAATTTAGCTTCCATTATTACGTATACTGTGTAGGGGAGCGGGACGGGGGGAATTTTAGGGAGGAAATACGAAAGGAGGGAATGACGTTCTGAAAATATGGTGAAGAGGGGGGCACGGGCCAAAAAAGGTTGAGAACCACTGTCTTAGCAGATCCAGGGCTAAACAAACAGTGGGTTTGGACCAAACAAAAATGGATGACGGAAAATGGGAAGTAGGGGTGTGTCACAGTTATGACTTAAAAGTTATTAATGTGGTAGCAGACATGTTGTATTATATTTCAAATTAAAGCAGGTTGCTTAGGGAAGACCACTGTATTGATATTTTAATTGAGACAACATATCGCAATGCAACTTTTCGACGATATATAAGCCTATTGCAGATACGGGAAAGTGGCTTAAGAGATTAATCATCCCATAGCAATAAATCAGTTAAGTTGCCGACAAGAAAAGAAGCAGAAAAAGCCTAGGGACTTAATCAACACTAAACACAACCGGTGTATATCTTTTTATCCCCTTATTATCGTCTCCTGTCGGTACTTAACCGGATAGTTAAATTACAGCTTAACCGGAAAACACAATAAAAACGCAGGGACTTAATACATACTTAACCATCCGGGTTTCAGAGGCTTAATTTAGCCTGTCATCCATCACCTTGGCAACCGACGTCTTTTAAGACAATAGCCACTGTCTCAACTCTGGGGGTCTCTGTCTTGTACATTTCAGTTGCCTGTTTTTATTTAAATCATGGGCGACTAATCTGGCAGTAGTTATTTGAAATATGTACAGAGTTGCTGTTCGTGACGAAATGAGTCAATGAGGCAAGGTTAAATCAAGCGAGTTATTAGGATTCACCTACAATAGTCAGGTTTGTTTAGTAGTATGTGCACTAGCTTGCTGGCTAATTGGCTTAGGTTCAAATCTTCCTCTGTCTGCGAGGTGGAATTTGTCTTGGCTACATAGCATCAAGTCGGCGCCAGTGACACAGAGGAAAGTGAACGCAGTTTCATAATTTCCCCGACATAGCGGATCGGTGGTTCAAATTCAACAGCCAGAGATTTAGGAATCAGATCGCTTTGCGTTGATGTCGATTATATCAGGCGTCTGCCGTTCAGAAAGCAATGGCAAACAAGTTAGTTGAATGTCCCTTACAGCACGCTGCAATCAACCCCAGCATTTATTGGCTGTTGTTATTGTTTTAGCGTTCGCTCGCTTTGAACTCAAGCGTAGTCTACACACGTGCTACTACTAGTGATTTTTTTTTTTAAAATGTATATCCCTTACATGGACGTTGCAGTCAACACCAGCATTTTTCAACTGCTGTTGATGTACTAGGCAAGATTACGCTCAGTAGTTTGCCATTGCTTTCTGAGCAGCTAGTGAGTACACTGGACTTAATTTTTGCGTGTGAATTAGCTTTCCCTATTACCAGTATCCCTCGCCATCAGGCGAACCAACACCCACTTCTGATGTACTTGTAATTTATATCCCTAAGTCAAGGACGAAAAGTCAACATTGTAGTCCAGCTGACCAGTGTAAGGGTTGAACCCACTACTTCGGCATCAGCACACCGGATGTTTGAGAACAAGCGCTCTTATCCATTCGGCCATGCTGACAATCTGTTTGTGATTTCCTAGTCAGTTTAGTTGAGTAGTTTGCCATTACTTTCTAAACAAGATCTAACAAGTTGGGTCGCTGTTATATAATATAATGGTTTCTCAAAGAAAAAAAAAACTATGACTGTTGGACCATTTTTCACACGCATAGACGACTTAACAATAACAGCAAGCCACAATAACAGTATCCAGTCAGCCAACGGTAAATCCCTAACGAAGCTAAAGCTGTGACAATGGATGGATACTAGGGACCTGATGCTCTCATCTAATCCTGATAAATTGCCTGCCATTTTGTGTTTGGGCAGACGACAGTTCCGCGCGGGAAGCTAATTCTGACAGGCAAGGCTTGTTAAAAATGGCTGCCATGGGTGGGGACGCTAATTTATTTTCTAAACCGCAAATGTTTAGTTTGGCCAGACTTGTAATCAGCTTCATCATCAGCGTCATCTGTGTGGTGGTCATCATCATAGTTGTGGTTGTCGTTGTCGCCGTCGTCAATGTTTCTATTATCTTCATTATTTGTCTCATGGATCTCGTGTTCCCAGAGCTGTTATTGTCGTCAGTAAGTACTACCAATGTCTTAGCTGCGGGAGATTTGGAAGCTGACGGTCTTGCGCTGGTTTTCATACAATGGTGCAGTCTTTCAGAAAGCAGTGGCAAACTATTGAATGTAAACTTTCCAATAAATAACAAACAGCCAAGAAATGATGCTACTTGTTGTAAAGGATATGCAACTAACCTTTTTAACTACTATCACCATCGTCATGACCATCACAATAGGCATCATAATCACCACTATAATCATTATCTCCAACATCACCACCATTTCAGTCATCATTATAATCAACAGCAGTACCACACTTATATCACTTCCTCTTCTTTTTCGTCTTCTTCTTCTTCTTCTTCTTCTTCTTCTTCTTCTTCTTCTTCTTCTTCTTCTTCTTCTTCTTCTTCTTCTTCTTCTTCTTCTTCTTCTTCTTCTTCTTCTCCTCCTCCTCCTCCTCCTCCTCCTTCTTCTTCTTCTTCTTCTTCTTCTTCTTCTTCTTCTTCTTCTTCTTCTTCTTCTTCTTCTTCTTCTTCTTCTTCTTCTTCTTCTTCTTCTTCTTCTTCTTTTTCTTCTTCTTCTTCTCCTCCGTCTTCTGATTCTTCTCCCCCTCCATTTAATCATGTTTCTTTCTGTGCCCGACACATTCCTGCCCTCAACAATCCCCCCCCCCCCCCTCCCCACCTCCCCGAGACACAAGGCCGTGGTAAAATAACGAGCTAATGACAGATTTACATCATCACCTCTTGCCTCTCCCTTCCTCACCAAATACTGATCTCACGCTATGTAGTGTTAACTGTCTCAGCAGCGCCGTTATTCATCTTATAATTCCTTGTTTGCCTGCTCCCTGGCGAAGGAGTTACGTAGCAGTTCGTAATCTATCATATCCGCGTTCGAAGTAAAGCTGCGGGCGATTTGGCAGCAGACCGTCCTGTGTTGGTTCTTTACGAAATGGTATGGATGCCAGTCGTTCAGAAAGTAATGGCAAACTACTGAACTTAAACTTGCCAGAAGATCACAACAGCAAAAACATGTTGTTGTTGACTGCAACAGTCCTGTAAAGGATATGCAACTAACTTTAACTTTCCTTGTTTACCTAACAGTTATTCTCTGACATATCTGTTTTGTTATAGTTACCCTAATTTGTGTTAGAAATCCTTCTCTGACGCTAACAACATAAGCTTTTTTAAAATATTATTACGATAAATAATATGAACAATAGATGATTGCTCAAATGTACCGAGACGTTAGCAATTAGATGGTTTCAGCCAATTTTGTGCAAACAGAAAGACTTCATTTTAAGTTTGCGATTAACCTGGAGATATCGAACAATATCAGTAACTATGTGTTTTAAATATTTCAGCCGAAGTATAATTCATTTATTCATGATATATTATATACACCTCTGCAGTATTCACCCGACGTGATGCAGCGAAACATGCAGGCAATAAATCGTGGAAACCATTCCTTGCGGTTTCTTTGTTTAAGTTCTGTAATGGAATACATTGTTTTTAATTGTATTATATTATCGTATTTAATATACTCGGGTTCCCATACTCTTTATTAACACACACACAACACACTCAGAACCTCTACTCATTATTATCTTACATAACACACTCGGTACACCATACTCCGGTTCCAATCGACAACCATAATCAAAACAGAATTTCATAATAACAACCTCTCGTATTACTTTCATTTTTCCTCATTCACTCCAACCTGACATCTTGCTATATTAAACAACATAAAAAAATATATTAGCATCCTGACACGGAAATTAACCGCCCCCCCCCCCTCCCCACTCCCTATCCTCCCCATCACCAACTATTCATGGATGGATGGATAAAAGAGTGGCCGCTGATAGACGGGAAGGTAATTGACAGCAAAATGGCCAATGTGACGTGTTCTTACGTCCAGGGAAGAAGATCAATAAATGGACACCAGCTAGACATGTCCGGTGAAAGACAAAATTAGAGGGTCCATTTATTCTTGCAACGAAATTCTGGGATGGAGTGATAATTGTGTAAATAGGCTGCGCGTAAGATCTATTCGCGTGTAATGTGTCTCCAGAAATACTTTTTCTTTCCGATAATCTCCAATCTAGTCTCAATTTACTTCAATAATTTACTTTCATTTTTATTTTAAATCGGGCCATCTATCAAGATGTCTGTCCGTTAGACTGTATGTCCATTTATCTGTCTCTCTGTTTGTTGGCTATCTGTCGTGTTTGTATGGCTCTCTGTCCTGTTTCTATGGCCCTGTCCTGTATTTCTGACGCTCTGTCATGTATTTCAGACTCCCTGTCCTGAATTTCTGACTCTCTGTCCTGTATTTCAGACTCTCTGTTCTATTCTTCTGATCCTCTCTCCTGTATTTCTGACATTCTGTCACGTATTTCCGACTCTCTGTTCCGTATTTTTGACACTCTTGTCTTGTATTTATGACTCTCTGCCTACATTTCTGACCCTTTATTCTGTATTTATGATTCTCTGTCCTATATTTCTGATCCCCAGTCATGTATTTCAGAATCTCTATACTCTATTTCAGACTCTCAGTTCTCTCTTTCAGACTGTCTGCCTGTATTTCTAACTCTCATTCCTATTTTTCTTAACCTCTTTCCTGTATTTCTGACCCTCTGCCTGTATTTCTGACTCTCTTTTCTGTTTTTCTTATCCCCTTTCAGTTTGTGTGTGTGTGTGTGTGTGTGTGTGTGTGTGTATGTGTGTATGTGTGTGGTTCCCCCTCCTCCACCCCTTTTGTCTATTATTCTTTCTGTCGGCCTGTATGTCTGAGCGTCTATTGTCTTCATGTCTTGATGTGTGTACTTCCGACTAGCTAGCTGACTGTGTAACTGTCTAACTGTCTGCATGTACTTCCATTTTCCTGTCTTCCGCTTTTCCCTCATCTCATCCTTGTCCTTGTCAGTCTATTCGACCGTCCGTCTGTCCGACCGTCCGTCTGCAGAAAGGCCCAGCACGCCAGTCTGTCTATCCGTCAATACGTCCTTGTGTATATCCGTCTGTTTATCTGTAAATTCACCTTTCACGTTGTCTGTCTGTCTGTCTGTCTGTCTGTTCGTGTGTCTGCTAGTCTGATTTTGGATACCTGCCCTGGCAAATTGGCTACACATGTTAATGTCGTGGGAGTATCAACAGGGGAGATGTCGTTCATTTCCAGGTGACACTGTCGACAACTACGGTATCCGGTTTTCTATTGTCTAGAGCAGTGTTTCCCAACCTTTTTTGTGCTATGCCCCACCTAAGCCTTCCTAAAATTGTTATGCCCCCCCCCCCCCTTTCCCCCAACAGATACATTATTTTTAATATTCAAAAATTGAAATGTTCACTAAAGAAACTTGATTGATAGGTTTTAGGAAGAAATCACTAGGAAATTATTCAGCAAACACAGTAAGTAAATTTTCAAAACATATAATGGAGAACTGAAATTCAAGTACAAAATAATTTAAATGAAAGATTTGTCTATATTATTTTAATTATTAGTAATTATTTATTATTTAAATTTAGTGAGATTCTTGCGCTTGATGCTTGCTGCAAAGAGATCTTATGTCAGGTTCCAATTTAGTTAACTTCATTCTCAAGTCTCCCCGTTTTGTTATATCCAGCCGATTTCTACCATTTTCGAATTGCCTCCCTTAACAATCGAATTGCGCCCCCTCCCCCCTGTGGGGCGTGGGCCCCACGTTGGGAAACACTGGTCTAGAGTGTCTCATTGCTTCTAGTTATTCCATCACCTTTTACCAGAGTTAATCAATGTAAGCATACTCACTTCACACCCAGATGTCTCAATTTATCGTTCGCTACGGGAGGAAACAATTTGGCCACCTATTCCCCCGTACACTCAAACCTACAAAAATGTGATGTTTCCAGCACTCCACATCACCACAGCAAGTTCCTGTTGTGATGTTCCCAGCACGCCACATCCCCACAGCAAGTTCCTGTTGAGACGTTCCCAGCACTTCACATCCCCACAGCAGATTCCTATTGTGATGTTCCCAGCACTTCACATCCACACAGCAGATTCCTATTGTGATGTTCCCAGAATTTCACATCCCCACAGCAGATTCCTATTGTAACGTTCCCAGCATTTCACATCCCCACAGCAGATTCCTATTGTAACGTTCCCAGCATTTCACATCCCCACAGCAGATTCCTACTGTGATGTTCCCAGCACTTCACATCCCCACAGCAGATTCCTACTGTGATGTTCTCAGCATTTCACAGCCCTACATCAGATTCCTGTTGTGATGTTCCCAGCACTTCACATCCCAACAGTAGGTTCCTGTTGTGATGTTCCCAGCACGTCACATCTCCACAGCAGGTTCCTGTTGTGATGTTCCCAGCACGTCACATCTCCACAGCAGGTTCCTGTTGTGATGTTCCCAGGACGTCACATCCCCACAGCAGGTTTCTGTTGTGATGTTCCCAGCACGTCACATCCCCACATCAGGTTCATGTTGTGATGTTCCCAGCACGTCACATCTCCACAACAGGTTCCTGTTGTGATGTTCCCAGCACGTCACATCCCCACAGCAGGTTTCTGTTGTGATGTTCCCAGCACGTCACATCTCCACAGCAGGTTCCTGTTTGTGTGTTTGTGTTGTAGTTGTTGCGGCTTTGACTAGCGATCCTATCACGAGTCCATTAGTTAATATCTCTGTGTTTACTTCCTTCTTTGTTACAATATTTTCTACAACTTTTGAAATAAAACACACACAAACACATTTCCACATGATCAAAACTCACCCCTCCCCCCACAAACATACAAAAACAAACAAACAAACAAATAAAGACAACAACAACAACAACAACAACAAACAAAACCATTCATTATTATTAGCGACGTCGAAGAAGTAGGCTGAACGTGGCCGACACACACTCACACCCCCCCCCCCCCCCACACCCTCCCGTTTAGTATGTCATCTAATATCCACATTTTGATTCTACTTCTGTGAGTGTCAATCAATCCCTAACAAAGCATCTCGATGATTTGGACTTCGCCGATGACATTGAACTCATCACACAAACACACACACACACGCGAGCACACATGCACACACACAAATACGCTCACAGACACACATCTCACATACACACTCACGCACACGCTCTCAGACACACTCACACACGCACTCAACACACACATATTCACACACACATACTTACACAATCACACACTCACACACTCACGCACACACTCACGCACACACACTTACACACAAACACACTCCCACACACATTCACACACACACACTCACACATTCACACACACACACACACACACACACACACACACACACACACACACGTAATAGATGCAAGGTAAACCAACTACACTTGATGAGAGCCAAGAACAATGAGGTCTAAATTTCACAGAGGTAAAACAAAGTTATGACATTAATCCAAGAAAAATAACGACTCAATCTCCCTCGGTGAAAC
>JACEFZ010008180.1:70000-100000 GCA_014155875.1 Cepaea nemoralis
AGAAAGTTAATCTACCTAAAAAAAAAAAATGAGAGAACATAACAAAGTGACACACACGCGTCCCATACTTCTCCTCTCTCAACAATTATGCCACTTTGGCTAATTTGCCAAACACGTCTAGGCGAAATTGGCATGCATTTTTTGGGGAAACTTTGATTAAAAACTTGGCAGACGCTGAATTTTTCATTAACGAGTTGTGTGAAACAGAACACTCTAGAACGTGTTTTGGTTTTTGTTCTGTTTTTCCTAATCATTTGTATGAATGAATAAGTTATTTAACAAAAACAGGGCAGAAGTGCGGGAAGGAGATGCGTCCAGACAACGTTACGGCCCAATTGTCAGAATACGTGTTCTTCTTTTAACAACATGATGAGATGATGCTATTCAAAGAGATAAGAAAATGTACATCATTCTTGCCAATTCATCATCTGTGAAGTCGCAGACGTGGGTGAAAAGATAAGGGCGTTCGATCTTAAACTTCCCTAGTACATTCCCTATGCCAGCATAAAGCTGGACTTAAACGTTGACTTCTTGTTCAGAAAGCAATGGCAAACTACTGAAGGTAACTGTCATGTGTCATCTACTGCCTATAGTACCTTACGGTGTGGGACAGGTTGGAGGGGGCGGTCTTGAGCCTGAGGAATTAAGGCCGCCTGGCTAGTGCAGTCGCCGTGAACTGTGCAGGTTAGGGTTTTCTTTTTGTCCCCGATAGAGAAAAAACTCCACGCCTTACCGAGGATTCGAACCCGGGTCTCCCGAAGGAGAACCCAGCATTCTAACCACTCGGTCAGCCGCTCCTGTGAAAGCAACATTGCCTAGAAAATCAATCTGGTGTTGATTGCAATGTCCTGAAAAGGACATGCACCATATTTTTATAGAGAGGTCGTCGTGGGCGAATGGATACGAGCATTCGCTCTTAAACTTCCGGTGTGCTGATGCCGAGGTAGCGGATTCAACACCGGTCAGCTAGACTAAAATGTTGACGTCTCGACCTTGACTTTGGAACGTAAATTACAAGTACCTTAGAAGTGGCAGTGGGTTCGCCTGATGGTTAGGAACACTGATTGCAGAGAAAGCTTATCTACACGCTAAATTTAGTCCCGTGCACTCCCCAAGTAGTGGCAATAACTAGAAGTAATAACACGTGGGTGGACCACGCTTGTGTTCAAACCAACCGAACAAAAACAAATAATATTTTAAAAGACGTGGGGATGGACTTCATTGCATCGAGTTTTGTTGAGTTTTGTATGGACATCCCCATACGTGCTCAGCCCCCTCGTTCAACAGCCAGCGAAGAGTCATGGTACTAATCGTTCCCATCTCTATCTGATTAAAAGTTCTCCTGGTCTTCCCTCTCAGTTTTGAGATTCTTCCAGAACCCCTGCCGATTCCCCCAGCGATCTCACTCTTTCCACATATGGATTCTCAATCTGTTCCTCCGCCTTCTCCCCCTGGTCCCACAAGCGCACGACCACCTCCCCCTTGTCCATAGGCGCATCGTGTTTTATCTCATATGACTCGGTCTCTTTCCACTGAGCGTTCTGCTGAAAGCATCGCAGAGTGCACGAACTCCGTAGCACCAGCGACGACCCCCGAGAATCTCCGATGAAGACATGCAATAATGAAACGAGAGACGGAGACCGAACCCACAACCTTCGGAGTGGGGGTCAGGCGGTTTAATCAATCCGCCACAGAGGCCACCGGTATTTCACAATATTGTTCAGAGTTTTCCAGTCTTCAGCTTCTTGGAGAGAGGCACTTGAGAGTCTTTCCTAGTCAAACCTGAAGTTTGGATACACTGTAGTCTGTGTCCCTTCTTTCGGGTGTGTACACAGTCACATTTAGTCACGTTCACCATAGTCACATTTAGTCACGTTCACCATAGTCACATTTAGTCACATTCAATATACAATTACATTTATCGTACAATTACATTTATTATACAATCGAATTTAGTTAACATTCACCATACAATCACATTTAGTCACATTCATCATATAGTCGCATTTAGTCACACTCCCCATACAATCACATTCAGTCACATTCACTATACAACTCATATTTAGCTACATTCACATCACAATCACAGTTAGTCACATTTATTATAAATCACATTTAGTCACATTCACTATACAATCTACTTTAGCTACATTCACCGTATAATCACATTTAGTTCCATTCAGCAAATAATCATATTTAGTCACAATCACTATCACTGGCGCCTTGCCATATTGACAGACGAAAGTTTGTTACATTGTGCTACAAAACAAAGGCATAATAATTACAACCCATGGCGGTAAAACCAGCGTTAGAGTAATACCTCTGCAAAGAACAAAACATGGGCTGAATTGTAGAGACCATCCCTCTCTCGGCCTACCTAGTTTACTCCAGAGGAAAGGCAACACCAATACATCTGGAACAAGGCAAGCTGCAGAAGCTGTCGGATCAGCAAACCATCCTAGACCAGTTGTCGATCAAGGCTTAGGGCCTGGTCTGCCCTGATAAGACATTTAGTATTTAGATTGCAGTTCCTCGCACCAGGGTAAGGCTTGTACCATCCCAAGTGTGCTCTTCCGCTCATAGTTGTTTTGACAATGCGAGATGTCGTGTTTGGTGAGCACCGGTTAGCATTCTGCGCTAACAGAAAGCAGGTAGTAGCGTCTACTGTCATATGATAGCTCAGACATATCTAAGACCCAACATTCTGCGCTAACAGAAAGCAGGTAGTAGCATTTACTGTCATATGATAGCTCAGACATATCTAAGACCCAACATTCTGCGCTAACAGAAAGCAGGTAGTAGCATCTACTGTCATATGATAGCTCAGACATATCTAAGACCCAACATTCTGCGCTAACAGAAAGCAGGTAGTAGCATCTACTGTCATATGATAGCTCAGACATATCTAAGACCCAACATTCTGCGCTAACAGAAAGCAGATAGTAGCATCTACTGTCATATGATAGCTCAGACATATCTAAGACCCAACATTCTGCGCTAACAGAAAGCAGGTAGTAGCATCTACTGTCATATGATAGCTCAGACATATCTAAGACCCAACATTCTGCGCTAACAGAAAGCAGGTAGTAGCGTCTACTGTCATATGATAGCTCAGACATATCTAAGACCCAACATTCTGCGCTAACAGAAAGCAGGTAGTAGCGTCTACTGTCATACAGTAGCTCAGTCATATTTGACAAGGCCTGATACAATCATTTTTAGCTACATTCATCAAGCAATCACATTTAGTTACATTCAACAATCAATCACATGCAGTCACATTCACCATACAATCACATTTAGTCGCATTCATGATACAATCGCATTTAGTTACATTAACCATGCAACCACAGTTAGTCACTTTAATTCTGCAAACACTTTTAATCACATAGACCATACAACCACAGTTAGTCACATGAACCATACAACCACATTTAGTCAGATTAACCATACAGTCACATTTAGTCACATTAATCATACAAACATATTTATTCATATACACCACAACATCACAGTTTGTCACATTCACCGTGCCATCATATCCAATCTTCCCTTCCTGCTTAGACCAAGGGCCTGTCCTGTGCTGAGAGACAATCAAATCAGACACGAAAAGAAGAGCTGGTCGAAAACGCTGATGGTGCAAGAGGTAAAAGAAATACCGCTCATTTGGGAGTTAATGTAGCTGTATGTCCATTACATGACATCGTAGTCAATCCCAGCATATTTGGCTGTTTGTGATTTCATGGCAAGTTTCCGTTCAGTAGTTTGCCTTTGCTTTCTGAACGACTGGCATTCATGCCATTGTATGAAAACCCACACAAGGCGGTCCGCTGCAAACTCGCTGTGTTTCGAACGCGGTTTGCGGGATTCCGAATTGCGTTCGTAATCCCTTCACAACAGAGCCGACATTTAGGAGTGACCTAGTTAAATACATCCTTAGACCTGGTGTGAGCTGGAATGTCGTCAGTCTATTAAATAATGATTGAAGAAGTGCATCTCAAAGTAAACAAATGGATAGCTAGCTTTAGACTAATTATAAGAACAAAAATACACACAAGACGGTCTAAAGTGCTTTAGAATGATCTAAAGTAGTCTTAAGTTAACACCCTGACATTTCGTAGAATTAAGTCAGCAATGGATGGGAATAGAAATGGTTGTAAAAACAGGTCTTAGTTGGGAGATTATGGAAGTGTGTGAAGTGTGAAACAATAGCCGTGATAAATGATGACAGTTAGGGGAGGAATGACGTCTTGTCGTGGGAGAATGTTGGTAAAGGGAGAGAGAAAACGGAATGAAGGAAGTCTTGTCGTTGGACAACATAGATAAAAGGAGAGAATAAAGTGAAGGAATGAATTCTTGTCGTTGGACAATATGGATAAACGAAGAGAATCAAGTGAAGAAATGAATGCTTGTCGCTGGACAATATAGCTGAAGGGAGAGAATAAAGGGAATGAATGTATCCGTGCCTTTAGATAATATAGATAAAGGGGGAGAATAAATGGAAGGAAGGAATTCTTGTCGTTATACAGTATAGATAAAGGGAGAGAATAAAGGGAGGGAAGGACATCTTGTCGTTGAACAATATAGATAAAGGGAGAGAATAAAGGCAAGGAGGGAATTCTTGTCGCTGGACAGTATAGATAAAGTGAGGGAATAAAGGGAATGAAGGACTTCTTGTCGTTGAACAATATAGATAAAGGGAGAGAATAAAGGCAAGGGGGGAATTCTTGTCGTTGGACAGTATAGATAAAGTGAGGGTACTCCTGTGTGTTGCCGGGGCCCATAAGGGAAGCAAAGAATAGCAACACTGCAGCCTACCACGCATGTCGTAAGAGGCGACTAAGGAGGCTTGATGGTTCCGTCGCCCTGCTACTGAGTGAGTGCGTGGCGCGACACTGAGCTGTGAGTTTCGTGTGAAATGCTTTTGAATCTGCCCGAGGTTTTTTGGAACGTGACTGCATGTTCGGAGCGATGGTAGATGGCTATGTCCCAGAGTTGACCGGTTTTTGCCTTATGCAGAAATGCGTGGCTGCTGGGCTTCTGGTTGACTGCCACTGCCATCGACGATGAACTGTATTTTCGTGGACTGTGTGGGTGAACATCTAGGAAACATCCAGGTGGGAAAATGACTGCCGATTCCATCAGAGATGAACTGGGTGTTTCGTTGGGGACTATTGTGTTGACATTCTGGCGGCGGCATTATGCACAGTGTATCTGTGCGGGCTGTTGTTTGTCGAGACTCCTGTCTTTTCCGCTTTTCACATTGGGCAGTGGGGAGCATTTTGTGCGATATTCACTGGCACAGGAACGGAGCATAATGGGGACAACCCGTTGCTATGAGGTTGGAACTACGACTACGACTAACTAACTAACTAAGATAAAGTGAGGGAATAAAGGGAATGAAGGACTTCTTGTCGTTGGACAATATAGATAAAGGGAGAGAATAAAGGCAAGGAGGGAATTCTTGTCGTTGGACAGTATAGATAATTAGAGAGAATAAAGGGAAGGAAGTTTTATGGTTGGACTAAATGTAAAAAGGGGGAGAATAAAGGGAAGAAAGGAAGTCTTGTCGTTGGACAATATATATAAAGGGGGAGAATGAAGGGAATTAAGGAATTCTTGTCGTTGGACAATATAAATACACGAAGAGAATAAGACTGTAAAATCGACTGCTGCTGGCGCCTTGCCCTCTTGACAGAGGATAGTTTGTTACATTGTGCTTTAAAACAAATACATAATAACTACAACTCATGGCGGTAGCAAATGTGGCTGATCATACCAATTCGCTCGTTGAATGTTCGCCCATATGGATGCATGTGAACACATGGTCATTTCCATTATCACGCACCATCAGACGTCCCACACGCTCAGTGTCTGATCTATGTAGTAGGTTTGGACCAAACAAAAAGTAGGTTTTGACCTCACAAACAGTAGGTTTGGACCAATCAAAACGTTTGAACCATATAAAAATGGATGAAAGAAAATGGGAAGTATGAGTGTGTCACATCTATGACTTTAAATTTGTAAATTTTATAGCAGACAATTCGTATTATACCGCAGTGAAAACATTTAGACTATATATAATCCCATTGCAGATACAGGAAGTCGCTTAAGACGATCAATCATCCCACGACAATTAAACTGTTGAGAGGAGATTACAATGACCCCTTGACACTAGTGACTGGTAATGGGCTATAGCAAGCGTCAACGGGAGAATTAGATAATAAGTTCAGACGTGGCTAAAAGTAAAAGGATCCACTTCATGGCACTGGGATTTCATCACATATGGCTCAGTCCTTATCTACAAAGCGGCCTGCCGGACTATTGCAGAGAACACGAATTCCGTAGCTCCAGCGACAACACTCCGAAAATTAACTCTCGTGAACCGAATGACAGTCCCTAAACCAATAGGCCTTAGGGTGTGAACCAGGGGGAATGACTACTTCGCAACAAAAACCACCTATGGGGTAAAATGAGGTCATGAGGGGAAATAATTGCAGTTAATGAAGTCTGGAAAGGGAGATAACAACTGTAGTGAGTGGTAATGAGCTGTAGCAAGTGTGGAGTGGTTAATGTGCGGTAAATTGTAGCATACTCACCGGACCAGATAATAGATAATGATAGTTGTGTCTGTTCATTCCAACATCGACAATCTGAAAAAGCAAAATAATTTTTTTTTTCTTTTGCTAATTTGAATAATAAAGACACAAACAATATATGGGTGGGTGGGGACGTGTTTCACAATCCTGCATACCCTCACAAACAGCCTAAAAATGCTGGGATTCGGTGCAATGTATTGTAAAGGGCATGCAACAAAATTTTAACATCAGGCATAGTTAGACACTTAGAGTCAGACAGATATGTTGAGAACAGAAAGAGAGAGAGAGAGAGAGAGAGAGAGAGAGAGAGAGAGAGAGAGAGAGAGAGAGAGAGAGAGAGAGAGAGAGAGAGAGAGTGAGTGAGTGAGTGAGCGAGCGAGTGAGTGAGTGAGTGAGTGAGTGAGAGGAGCATGAGAGACGCTGAGCTAGAGAAGAAAGTTTGGGACAAAGTGGTTTAGAAAGAGATTGAGAGAGGCATATGAGACTGAAAGGGATACTGCGAAGCTGATAGAGTGTGTTTGAAAGAGAGTGTGGGAGAGAGTGAGAGAGATGCAGAGAGGGTAACAAGATACGCTCGTATAAGCTGAGTGAGAGAGAGAGAGAGAGATTGTGACAGAGGGGTTTAGACAGCATAGTGAGACTGCAAGGGATACTGACAGGGTTATAGAGTGTGACTGTGAGAGAGAGAGAGAGAGAGAGAGAGAGAGAGAGAGAGAGAGAGAGAGAGAGAGAGAGAGAGAGAGAGAGAGAGGATGAGATAGAGGATGAGATAGCGGTTGGAAGAGAGAGATTTAGATGAATACAATTCGGCTGAGAGGGAGTTTGAGAGGTTGATAGAGTGTTAATAAGAAAGAAAGAGAGAGAGAGAGAGAGAGAGAGAGAGAGAGAGAGAGAGAGAGAGAGAGAGAGAGAGAGAAACAGAGAGAGAGGATGGTTAAAAGAGATGCTAAGAAAGAGGTTGAGAGAAGCTGAGAGGGAGGTTGGGATAGAGAGATTAAGGGGAATAAAATTCAACTGAGGGGGAGTTTCAGCAGGTTGATAGAGTGTGATTGAGAGATTGAGGGGCTGAGAGAGACCCTGAGAGAGAGGGAGAAGTTGGAAGAGAGAGATTGAGAGGAATACAATTCGATACGCAGAGGTTTGCCAAGCTGAGAGAGTGCGGTTGAGCGAAAAGGCAGAGACATGGTTCACCTGGTCTAAGAGACTCCGGTAGGCTGCCTTGCTGGACAGATTGAGCACAATCCTCTTGATCCCGCTCCGAGCGGAGAACTTATCCAATGTCCGAAGAAACTCGTGTGCCGAGGTCACGTTCTTGACCCGCCGTGTGTCGACGATGAGGTCATAGCCCGGTGCACGAAAGGCGTCGTAGATTCGCTGTAGTTCCCACAGAGCTGCAATAGTGAGAAGAATGACCTGTGTCCAGCCTGTGCGGTATTAAAGATTACTGTAGTAGTGTAACGTAAAGATAAAGTAATGTAATAATGCAATGAGATAAGATAAGATACTGTTATGTAGTAATTTAACATAAAGATAATGTAATGTGGGAATAATACTAATATAAGAGAATTATGTGATGGAGAAAGTGAAGAATTAACATAAGAAAGTAACTTAGAAGGTCCACCTATTCTAAAAAGAAGAAGTCACTGACGCTATCAAACATATGAAGAAAGAAAACAGTTGGGTCAGATGAAATCACAATAGAAGAATTAGAAGCACTGGGAGGCTTTGGAGTAGATATATTAACCAAAATGTTGGTTGGTATTTACAACAGTGGATATTTACCGAGCAATATGTTGAAATCTGTATTTATAGCTATACCGAACAGACCAGGGGCAATTTAACTGCGAAGTTTTCGTACAATTAATCCTTATAAACCATGTCACTAAGCTTCTACTCAGAATTATAATGAGAAAAAACCAGAAAGAAAATAAAAATGGAAATTGGTGAAGTACAGTATGGATTTGAGTAAGAAAAGGGTACAAACAATGCACTATATACACATTACGGACACGAATATGAAGGTCATTAGACACAGAAAGACATATATTTGTGCTTCGTAGATTATACTAAGACATTTGGTAATGGTGAATTTGGACATGATTTGGGACATAGTGAACTGATTAAAATGTTGGAAGATATCAACATTGATGGGAAAGATCTAAGAATAATAAATAATATTTACTGGAACCATGTAGCAGCAATTAAAATGGGGGGAAAAGAAGGTAGTTTCGAACAGATAAAGCTAGGAGTATGACAGGGGTGTGTTTTGTCGCCGGATCTCTTCTCCCTATGTAGCGAAGTAATAATGAGAGAGATCAAAGAGAAGCCAAGAATACTATTCGAAGGTTATAATATAAATAATATACGCTATGCAGATTACACAGTATTTGCGGCAGATAAATCAGCAGACCTACAACAATTGTTGGACACTGTAGTAATAGAGAGTGAAACTGTTGGACATTGTAGTAACAAAGAGTGCACAGAAAATACTCTCTTTGAATATCAAGAAAACAGTAACAATGGTGATATCAGAGACATTGGTAAAACACAAATGTGACATAAAAACAGATGAGAAAGTTCTTAACCATGTGGATAATTTTAAATACCTATGGGCATTTATAACATCAGATAGAAGACGCACAACAGAGATTAAGAGCAGAATAGGGCATGCAAACACCGCATTTAAGAAAATGGAGAGTATCTTATGCAATAAGTCACTATCACTGAATGTAAGAAAGAGAGTGCTGAAATGCTATATAGAACCAATTTTGCTGTATGGCGGTGAATCTTGGAATGTAAATGGACAATTTAGGAAGAAATAAGAAGCAACAGAAATGTGGTTCCTGAGACGAATGTTGCGAATTCCTTGGACTGCCAGAGTAACTAACAAAGACTGCCTGACAGAGACTAATGAAACTAGAACATTATATACAACAATAAGTAAGAGACATACAGCTTTCTTTGGATCATGTGATTAGAAGAGAGGCATTGGAGAACGTCGTGACTAACTGGAAAGATCGAGGGGAAGAGAGGCAGGGGCAGATCAAGAGAAATGATGCTGGATGGATTGAGACGGTGGCATAGAGAATTAACGTCAGCAGAGTTGATCCAGAAATCAAATGCCCAGATCTGTGGAGAGCCACGAAACGCCCACGCCACACTCTTACAAACAAATGGAAGTTGGGCAGTTCAGTAACAGATGCTGAAGACTCCTACAAGTAAAAGTCTCTTTTTCGCACCAGTCAGGCGTAATAGATATATGGTGCTAACTCCGTGTTTGTATCGGCCAATCGGCTCGCCATGGCAGATGTGGTCAATATCGAACAGGTCCTCTTTACTCTCCAGAACATTTATGGTACCTAAGTTTATTATCAGTCCACCAGGCAGTGCGGGCCAACTTTTAAATTATTCCTGCGCCTATGAGGATTCGAACACATGACCTCTGGACCGGCAAGCAAGAGTTCTAGCCACTGCACCACCTTGATTAGCTAACTAGTACAGCTATTTCTGAAATAAATACAGTCAAACCTCGGTTTTCGTCGATAATCCGTCCGAAAAGAATCGGATGAAAACCGAAACCGACGAAAACCGAGGCAATTATTTCCATATGAAACAATGTAAATCCAATTAATTCGTTCTAGAAACTTCAAGATACATACCAAAAACACATTTTATAGAGGATAAATATAGTTTTTAATACAGACTTGTCCGAACTCTCACTTTGTTATTCCCAGTAACAATATTTATGCCATGTGCGTCTCTTGAATTTTTCAAACCATCCTCTGCTGGCCTTTAAATCACTAAGTACACTAGCACATCGTCCCAGGCATTTTCCTTAATGAGATCGGCATACAACAGTCTGGCCTTTTCATATACGATTGCCTCCGAAACATAATCGACAGAGACCTAATCCCATAGCGACGCAAGAGACAGGACTGACAGGACACTACAGAGTAAGGACAGTTAGCCTACAGGGACTGCAGTATACTATATGACAGGTAGTTAGAAGTACCGGGACAGGTCACTACAGTTGACAGACACGAAAGGGGCCAAGGACAGGTGAGCCTGTAACTCAGTACAGACTCGAGACGGACACACTAACGTAGGACAAGCGTGAATCACGGGCTAGAGAACCCGTGAGTGGACAGCCGGACCGAGGACAAGAGAGGCGGAATTAGACTAGCGACGGAGACAGACCTGTTTGAGAAGAGACTGCTTATTGAGACTTGCTAGCTGAGTGAAAGAGATTGAGGCTGCTACGATTGTATAACTGTTAGAATACGAGAGATACGACTGCAAGATGACAGGCGTGATCTGATTGAGTGAGACGTATGCCACTTGAATGCAATGACGAGATTGTATACGAGCGTGAGAGGTTGTATATAGATTGATTATGTATATACTTATTGTCAGGGTCCTACTTTATACTAACAGTGGCTCGTGTTCTCTAACAGGAGTGAAACAATCATACACAAAGAATGATTGTACTCAGACACGCGGCAACATAACTGAAACACTTTAATCACATAAACCACTCTCCTCAACGGCATTCATATAATGCTGCGCTCACAATTAGCGACAATGCCATTACAAATACATATATGCAATACACAAGTTCATAGATGAATGGAACAAAGCACTCACTCAGTCCCAAACAGAATCTACTAAACATACAGGCTTTCTCACATCGAGCATAGAATAATACACGAATACACGCAACACTTTCTCTCATGTCCGTCCTGTCTCGAAGTCCTGAATCAGTCTGAGCTAACGCCGATGTTTCTCGTTAGCCCTTGGCTTCTAGTCCCCGTGCGCTTCGTGCGTCACGCTGACCACTGGGCATCAACTGCGTAGTAGCTGCCCGTCGGGTTCATCGTCGTGCTTGTCCGTCACCTACAGGCGATGGAGATTCTGACACTTATGATATGCTCTGTCTACTGTTCCGACATTATGGAATTGATTCGGCATCGTATTGTTGTGTAATGCGCGAGCCTTATTGTGTTGGTGACGCTCGCGAACCATTAATAAACGTTCCTGCTCGGAAGTGATAACGAGCTTGCCTCGGTGTTAAAGATTTGTGTGAGAGAAAAGAGCCTTGTACTTGTCACAGACCCTTATGTATGTAATGGAGTGAAAGTGGGTCCTTGACAAGAAGTGGGGGGCTTCGACCGGGTTCTGAACCCTACGACATCAACAGCAGTTCTATACCTATACGACGATTTAACACATTAGTATCGACAGACAAGACATCGACAGAATCTTGTAGACAAAGATACTAAAATGTTTCTCTCCACAGCCAGATCCATAACAACGAGTGAACCACGAGTACAGCAAACTGTCCACACGCAAGTAGTAGAGGCTGGCCCCCAGACCCCACTTTTAGCCTCCAGGCTGGATGCTGATAGGGTTTATGAAGGAAATATGGGTAAAATGGCTCCAGAACGTGGAGGCTGATTAATGAAGGAAATATTTTTGGGCGGGTGAAATTTTTTTCGGCGTGTGGGAAATTTTTTCGTGGGAACGGGTTTTTTTTGACGCTGCCTGGTGGGGTGTAAAAAGTAATTAAGGTAAATGTTTAGTTGGTTCTGGAAAGCGAAGGGGGAAAGTTATTTTGGTTACATTAGTATGTGTAGTGATAAACAAGGGTGTGATGGGTCGTTCTATTCATGGGTATATGGTGGTGGCGTAGACATAATGTGTATGTGTAGTGATAAACAAGGGTGTGATGGGTCGTTCTACTCATGGGTATATGGTGGTGGTAGTAGACATAATGTGTATGTGTAGTGATAAACAAGGGTGTGATGGGTCGTTCTACTCATGGGTATACGGTGGTGGCGTAAACATAATGTGTATGCGTGGTGATAAACAAGGGTGTGATGGGTCGTGGTTATACTCGAAGTAAGAGATGGTTACTATCATCTGAACAGTGTGATAGTAGTGAAGGTAAAGGGTGGTATATTCACCGATTACAAAGGAAAGCGTATAAAGTTATAATGGGTATGGTGGTAAGGGGTATTAGTGATCAAGTAGGAGTGATACAGGGGTGGTCATAAATATAATAAGAGGTGTTCGCAATTACACACTGGTCAACCAGTGGTCAAGCAATGGTCAAGTAAGGGTCAAGTGAGGAAAATTTTAGGGAAATTTTACGGAAAAGTGATTGTAATGATATGGTGGTGATTAAAGTGATCGATGACGTGATCAAGCAGTGGTCAAGCAGTGGTCAAGTAGTCGAGTGTCCACTTAAATTGTAGGGGAAAGTATGTATACTGCAATGGTGGTGGGTAAAGTGAGGAAGAATCAATAGTAGTGATAATACTACTACGAATATTAGCGACAAGCACAAAGACAACCAAGTACATACTTGATACACACAAATACAAAGACAACGAAACACACACACACGTACACACATACAGATACAGAAGTACAGACAAACCATACCATTACTACTCTCACAACAACAGCTATACACAAGTACACACCCATAATCAAAGACACAAATACACACACACACACACACATACAAACACAAAGGCAACCATACACAGACAACCCATACCATTACTACTGTCATCACAACTATACTCAAGTACAGACACACCCTCGCCTAGCATTACTACTGTCATCACAACTATATACAACCACGTACAGACACGCGTACAACAACAAATACAGACACAAAACACATACAGACACCCATACACACTTGATATACTTGTACATACAGACACATAAGTACACACAGAGGGCCACCCAAAACATTACTACTGGTACCTCAACCAGTACACACTTACCCATAAGACTAAACTATACAAACCACATACCCCTTTTTGGTAAAGAACGTGGATGTCCGAGACTACGTCATCACCGCCATGTGCAAAAGTCATTAAGTATGAGTCATCGGTTTGTGGGAAGCAGGCTTGAGAATAGCTTGTCTAACTGCCACGTCAGCTACGTCGTGTGCAGAACCAGTGTATAAAATAGAAGGCGTCTCTTGTGAGCTCAGTACCAGTTCACGGGCTGAGTTGGGTATCTACAGAGGTGCTTCAGGCTGGTGTGAGCATTGTGTAGTAAGCAGATATTGTTCACGTAGTGACTTGGCTAGCTACAGCAGTGAAACAGGTTGGTGTGAGCATTGTTCGTGTAGTAACCAGCTATATTTCACGTAGTGACTTGGCTAGCTACAGCAGTGAAACTTGGTGTGAGCCTTATTCGTGTCGTTGGCCTCTGATAAAACAGTGAAACATTGTATACACCAGAACATTTTTTGGGATTGTAAGAAAGCGAGAAAAACAGTTTATCAATATGACCACCAGATCTACTTTCACGTGTTCAGTGTGCGACAAAGCCTATTGTGATAAGTATACCCTTAATCGTCACATTCGGACCATTCACGAGGGGAAAGACCAAGTATATGCCTGTCAGTTATGTGATAAGGTGTATAATACGAACGATGGCCTACAAAAACACAAACGAATACATCATCACCGGTCTATGGATACATCAGAACCAGAGACAACTACCTCTTCACCATCAGAGACAACACCACCAACAACCTCGACGACACCACCAAATGAAACCAATATAACTAACAGTCAGATACAACCAGACGAGAATATTCTTGAACAATTGGTAGAAGACGAAGTGAGCCTCTTAGCAGCCGGAGAACCAGAGACACTACACATCCTTCCATCGGATATTCAACAAATATATAGAGAAAATTGGGAAGCTATCAGGACACATCACAAGATTAACAAGTATTTATCGACATACACCTCTTTATTAGCCCGGAGATACAAAAGCCTATCAACTGGACAGATACGTTGTATAAGATATCAATGCTATCCACACATCCTTACGACATCGATGATTCATCATATCATTAACACCTTTTTTTCAAAAAAAAAAAAAAAAATTTTTCCCCAGTTTGATGGCCCAAAAATTCAATAGAGAATGGAGGAGGGGGACTTCTCCTAAATTTAAAAAATGGAGTGAAAAAAACACATTCATTGGCAACTGGAAAATTTTCAAGTAACTTCAAAGCGGAGGTAGAGGCTTTTAAAACTGCAGCAGAAATGCTCCTGATGGAGGAAAATAAAGAGAAGCAAATAGCTATCTTCACAGATGCAAAGTCAGTTGTCTCAATACTGAAGAGCAATAACAGCACAGAACTAAACTGACCTAAGAGCAGCACTCCATGGTCTATGCCAGAAATCCAAAAAAGTTGTAATACAGTGGATCCCATCACATTGCAGTATACCTGGAAACGAAGAGGCTGACAGAATGGCAAAAGAGGGCGGACGACTACCACAGCCTGACATAGACATAACCTATAATGAGGCAAAGAGGTTGATAAAAGCACTTATAGAACCAAATGGGAATCAGAGCATCCAGGCCATCAGAAGGATGATGCATATTACAAACTCGACCGAAGAGAACAAGTAGCAATCTTCAGACTGCGCACAGGACATAACAGGCTGAAATACCACTTGTTCAATAAACTAAAGATAGGAGATACCGATGAATGTAATTGTAGAACTGGAAAAATGACAGCAAAACATTTGCTGCAGGATTGCCCAACGTATGCAGAACAGAGAAAGATATTTTGGCCCACACCTGCTTCATTTGGAGGACAAGCTCTATGGAGATATCAACAAGCTCAAGTTGACCGCAGCTTACTTTAACTGCATACAGGTTGACATTTAAAGGTGCATGAAGACCCAGAGGCATGAAATGGAATATTGCTTGGATAGCAAATCCATTATGTGGAAAGTCCAAATCGAAAGCTTGCTGTGTGGGCTTCATAAAAGGTGGAAAAGTGTTCTAGTGGCACGAAATGGAATATTGCTTGGATAGCAAATCCATTACGTGGAAAGTCCGAATCAAAAGCCCATTGTGTGGGCTTCATAAAAGGTGGAAAAGTGTCCTAGTGGCATGAAATGGAATATTGCTTGGATAGCAAATCCATTACGTGGAAAGTCCTAATCAAAAGCCCACTGTGTGGACTTCATAAAAGGTGGAAAAGTGTCCTAGTGGCACGAAATGGAATATTGCTTGGATAGCAAATCCATTACATGGAAAGTCCGAATCGAAAGCTCACTGTGTGGATGTCATCTGCAGACTGCATACTTCTGGTTTCCGGAAGAACAGCCTATGGTGAACGGAAGGCCCAATATACGGAAGTGAGGCTAAGCAGCCATGTGCAGGACGTGACGATTCCTTGGGTGAGCCCAGTACCAGAGCGCTATGTATCGGCTCTGCAAGTATGGAAGCCTCCTTGGATGGCGGGGAATGCCCATGGTCTGCCCCTGCCTTCCCTTGAGGGCTGACCAGGATCTTTGGCTGTTCTATATGGACCAGCTGGGATGGGGGATAACACCACAACAGTGAGAGTCAAACGTCCTAAGAAACCCCGGGAAGGTTAACCCGGTCAACAAATGCCCGCAGAAGTCGGATGTGTCGGCCTAACGGCGCAAGAACGCAGCTCTGCTGTAAACAGGCACAACGCAATCACATCCGAAAAAAAACTAAACTCCGGATGAACGAAGAAGAAGAAGAAGAATCAACTCTGGAAATAAGATATACTATGCACTACACCATCTGCTAAAATCAAATGCGCTATCTCGCAACACTAAGATCACAATATACAAAACATACTGGGGCATATAGAAAGAATGGAAGATAATAGGGAAACAAAACTCGCTTACACTCAAGAAATAAATGGCCGTAGAACCAGAGGTAGATCAATAAAACGGTGGGTGGAGAGATAATATGCATACAGACCAACAAGCACTTGGAATCATCGACTGGCAAGAGAAGGTCAACCAGAGAGACGAATGGAGACGGCTTGTATCTGCAGCAAAGAACCTCAGTGGCTCGGAATGCTGAAGAAGAAGAGATCCTTGCGCTTGATGCTTGCAGCAAAGAGATTTTATGTCAGGTTCCAAATTAGTTAACAAGTCTCAAGTCTCCCCGTTTTGTTATACCCAGTCGATTTCTTCCATTTTCGAATTGCCCCCCTTAACAATCGAATTGCCCCCCTGTGGGGCGTGGGCCCCACGTTGGGAAACACTGCATTAGATGAAACCAAACATTGAAGTGTAGTTGTTCCACGTACCAAGGAAATCAGAACTGTCGGACAATATCTAGTAAATAAAGCAAGCCATTTTAGTCTAGATACAATGACTGTTTAAGAGTGAAAATATAGAACATTTCGCTAGAAGAAAACGTCATGTTCATGACACAGCGTTCCATTATTTTTCACTGTGTGGAATTATGAGATCTTGGTTTTTCTAAAACTATTAGGAACCGTTGTGTTAGGAACAATAATAGTATTTTTCATGGATTATATTTACATGGGATTCAGATCTCATGGTCATCAGAGCTCCTGGAGGAGGACATGTCTGGAGAGAAGGACACGACTTCGGTGAGGTCCATTGTGATGAGTCTTGTGATGTCGTGTGATCCTTGCCATGATGAGTGGACTCTGAACATGAGCTCTGTGGTCTGACCTATACATTTACCTTAGAATACACGACACACATTTTCTTCGCATACACGTCTCATATACGTTACACTTTTTCTTTTAATAAATTAATCTTTATTAATTTTTGGAAGCAAGAGTTGTTGAGTATGTTGCGTTGGGGAAGTATGAGAGGGGGCACAGTACGACAGTGAGAGAGTGATAGGAAAAGGTGTCCATGGGCTGATGGAGTGTGTTGGACGGAAGCTGGTGGATTCTCCAGGATATTGATAGGGGAAAATATTATAATGTGGGTGTTGACTCTCTTCACTCCAGGGACGACACTTTAAAGGAGGACACGACACCTAGGTATGTGAAGCTGTTGACTTTTTCAAGAACTTAGCTGTTCAATTTGGTGTCATCTGAACTGTTGGTAAGATCAATAGTCTTTGTTTTTGTGGTGTTAATTTGGAGACCAATTTGCCCTGAAACATTTTGGAGGTGGTTTATTTTCTCTTGGGCATCCGGGTGTGTTGAACTCAAAAGCACTATGTCGTCGGCAAAGTCCAGGTCTTCTAGAATTTTGTCAACCCAATGGATACCCATATTTGTGTTGTTTGTGCATTTGCGCATGACCCAATCGATAGCTATTCCAAAAAGCATCGGTTATAAGACACAACCCTGTTTCACTCCTGTTTCGACTGAGAACCATTCAGAGTTGCCTGTTTCTGTTCTTACGCAGCAACGTGTTTCTTTGTAGAAAGATTTTATGACGTTGGTATATTTGGTAGGAAAACCATAGATGTTAAGTAGATTCCAAAGTGAAGGACGGTGGATACTGTCGAAGGCTTTTTGAAAGTCGACAAAGTTGGTGATTAATTTCGACTGGAATTCTACGGAGTCTTCAATGATTATTCTGAGGGTGAAGATGTGGTCTATGCATGACCGTTTTGGTCTGAAGCCTGCTTGTTCTTCTCTGAGCCTTTCATCTATCGCCTTTTTCAATCTCTCAAGTAACATGCTACAAAAAAGTTTTCCTGGTACTGACAATAGAGTGATACCACGCCAATTATTGCAATCAGACATATCGCCCTTTTTGGGCAGTTTGAAAATTACCCCATCTTTCCACTGTTGTGGTGGGGATTCGCTTTGCCAGATTTCATTGATCAGCTGTAACAAACGTTGTAAGGTGTTCTCATCTGCTGCTTTGAGCATTTCTCCTGAGATTTCATCTTCACCAACAGCTTCGTTGTTCTTCAATTTTTTTGATGGCTGCTTTAATCTCTTCCGTGGTGAATGACTCGCAGGAGGCATATAGTGGGGGCATAGTAATTTCTCCATCCAGGTTCGGAACAGTGTCAGGCTAAGGTCTATTTAATATTTCTTTGAAATGTTCTGCCCATCGTTGCTTTTGAAGGTCATCGGATAACAATTGATTGCCTTGTTTGTCTTTGATGGGTATATTTGGTGTAGGTGAGTGATTGCATAGTTGCTTCATGATATGGAATACGGCTCTGTTGTTTCCAGTTCTGGCAGCTGCTTCGGCTTCGGAGGCCAGGCTGTGAATAAAGTTTTGTTTGTCTTTTCGTGCGCTTGATTTCACCTCTTTATCCAACATAGAGTATTTTTGCTTATGGGTTTTATATGTAGATGTGTCTTTTGCAGAAAGAAGTGTTAGTTTTGCTTGTTTTCTTTCTTGTATCTTCGTCCAGATGTTATCGCTTAGCCACTTCTTCTTCTGTCTTTGTACGTAGCCGACTGTGTTTGTTGCAGCATTTAGCAGGGTATTTTTTAGGAAATTCCAATTTTCTTCAATGTTGTTTTTAATATTCGCATTGCTCGATATACTTTCTTTGTTAGCATAGCTGCTTCGTACCTCTGAATTGAATGCGAGTTGGTGTTCTTTAGTTAGTAGGGACTGTGAGTTTATTTTCTTAATTCTGGGTGATCTGTGCAGAGTCTTGAGCTTTATTTTTAGTTTGGCAATGCAGAGATTGTGATCACTGCCAGTATCTGCACCTCTGTAGGCTCTGACGTCTTGTACTGATGAACGGAATTTGGCATTAATGCAAAAATGGTCTATCTGATTTTTTGTGATGTTATCAGGCGAGTTCCACGTGACTTTGTGTATATCTTTGTGCGGAAATAAAGAGTTATTAAAGGGAGTTAAGAATATCCTTAGGTAGTTTATAATCATGACAGTATTTGCCATATCTTTTCATTCCATATCTAATAGTCAAAACAGCTGTCAAACTCTTTATGCTAAGTCTATTCCGCAATTTTGATTTTATAACTCCCATCTGACTGAAAATAGGCTCCACGTCCGCATTAGAATGAGGTAAAATGAGCAGAGTTAAAGCTAAATCTGTAAGATCTTGGAAAAGGATTTTCACGGGTAGCATCCCTGTATGAGGCTATTTCTGCCCACAGTCCAAGTGTGTCAGAGGTCTGTGTCCCCTGCATATGATGAAGTTTTCTCCACTGGAAATCGATGCGGGTGAGATTTCTGCATCTTCTACAAACATTTTAGCAAGATCCGATATACAGGGCTTCATTGGTTGTAGACATCCACTTCCACTAAGACATGACATGGACTTTTAACACTCAAACGTTATCGGGTGTACATAAACGCAGCTGTGTCAATAGCTCTATTAAAAACTGGATGCACCTTCCACGAATTTCTTTCTCATCGGGAAACTTGTAGTCTGCTATTAAAGGGAGTTAAATTAGTTGAATATTGCGCGGTAACGTACTAAGACTGTATTACTCCCTCGCTTCAGTTCAAATTCGGCTTTTTAGTGTTCCCAAAATGAATTTAAAGGTAATTTTTACATACCCCCCCAAAAAGCACCAAAAAACTCCAAAATATTTTTGTGAAGCACTAAATTTACGCGGCCGCGCAAAAAGGACAATTTTCGCACTAACTGACTTGAAAAAGCACTAAATTTAGCGCGAAAAGTACTAAAATGGCAACACTGTCCAGGATAAACAAGAGACGGTGGCTGTTGCTCTTGACCTGGAGGATGCTATAAAGGGGTTAGGTATGATCGATTGATATACACTCTGTTGGACATGGATGTATGCCCTTGCCTTGTCAGATGGGTTGCGACAGTCCTTTGTGAGCGTACGGTTGCACTGCGCATGGGTTCCTGGACTTCTGATCCCTGTACCGTTACAACTGGGTCCCCAGTGCACTTTAATGTCTACGCTAACAAAGTCGCAGCTATTGAGACATCAGGTGTTTGTAGAATCTTGACATTTGCGGATTATGTGTTGGTGTACAGACAGGGAAGAGATAGGGAAAGTTTGGCTGCAGATTTACAGGTGGCAGTAAACAGGGTGACAGAGTGGTGCAAGGACGCAGGAGTTGTTATAAACCCAGACAAGGCATCGGTTGTGTGGTACTCCCTGGATAACCGGATTGTGACGGCAGATGTCTCATGTATTATATTGAATGGATGTCCTCTTAGTAGAGAGAGTGTAAATTGACTGTTAGTGCGCCAGAGAAGAAAAGGATAATAAGAAGAAAGAGGAAAAGAGCACTTTATATATTCTCCCCAGTTAACAAAAAAAAAAAAAAAAAAAGGGATAGAGAGTTAGACAGAAGATTTCCAGGAGTTTTTTGGGCGGGGGATATACTGTTGTATACCCCAGACAAAAGATCACACTGTTGAACTGTAACAAGATCAATGAATTTGCACAACAAACTATAAACTAAACAAAACAAATTAAGAACACCAAAATTAGACCTTTATTAACAGAATTGCACGATTCAGGGACAAGCAGACATCCTGACATGTCACACAACTGACATATACAGAAATGGTAACCTATGTTCCCACAGCGGATATCACTGCTGCCTAATATCGCCATGAACATGACCGGACACCCATCTCCACAAACCAGCAAGAACATGGCAACAAAGAAGCCTCAACGTAAACAACAGCTGTAACAACAGGTATGGACTCTCTGTTAATATCATCTCAGAACCAATGGACCGTCTGTACTTACAGAAATGGGAACCTGAAATTCCACTGTTGGAGATAACTGCTGCCTCGCACCGACTACAGGGGCTGTCTCTGAATGATAGTGAGACCTCAACCATGTGCAGTTGAGTCGAGGGGCACCCTCAGTACCCACACAGGACACCCGCATCAAATGGGCGGACTGGGACCAGACACAGCAAAGGGCCATAGCATAACAAGTAACAAAACTATAACTGTAACCATACAATAACAAACTGAGGTATGGAAAACTGGACTATTGAATCAGCTGGGAGAGGAGGGGGAAGATGTGAGGTGGTGGAAAATAGGAAGTAAGGAAAAATGGGGATAAGCAAAAATAGAGGTAAGGAAACATGGGGGTAAACAAGGATAGAGGTAAGGAAAAATGGGGGTTAATAAGGATTCAAGAATGTTCCTCTTCTCATGACTGAGGAATCACATCCTCAACTGTGCTCCAGCTCCAGCAGAAATGCCTTGCGGGTTTGGCCGCCTATTCGAGGTGACTACAAGTTTGTGCACTTGTCCACCAAGCATTCTATGACCCAACTTGGTCATGCTTGTATCTCAATCAGTCTTCTGGATGGAGGTGGTGTGAGGGGGACAGTTTCTTTTCTTCTTCTCTTTAATTTGGTCCGGGCTAACGCGCCAGCCTTCAGCAGGGGATCCCGTTCAACTCTCCTGTGGCGCAAATAGTGCGCCAATTTCCCGCCGGGTCCAGTACCCAGCATGCACCAGCTATGGGGGAGGGGTTCTGGTCGTTGCGTCAGCCAAACATCCTGTAGAGTCGTGTCGCGCTACTTCATAAAGATCATGTGGTAAAGGCTGATAGGGTACTTATGGCTTTGAGGGCGATGGCAGTAACCGGGGTAGAGCAGAGGATGCTTTACAGGCTCTTTCAGCAGTTAATAATGTCTATCACTGAGTATGGTTTGGGGCTCCTGACAGTATTGAAGAGCCAGCTTGAAAGGTTGGAGCGCATACAAAATGCGGCCATGCGTGTGATTCTGGTGTGCACAAAGAACACAGCAATTATATGTATGAGGCATATCCTGGCGCTAGGAATAATGGCGAATAGGCATAGAGTCCTTCAGGCCAAATAGGACCTCAGAGTTGCTGCAGATAGGGATTCCCACACACCCCCCCCCCCCCTTTCCGCATGAAGCCATAGATATGATCAAGGGTCATAGACTAAGACGAGGCAGGTCATGAATGGCTCAGGCGGAAATATCTATACGTCAAGGTGTGTGATCTAGAAACCATCAATGGTGAAAAAGAATGGGTTGAAATACTAGCAGACAGGACGGATTGGCACAATGTAATAGTAACACTGGGTCTTGATTGCAGAGAATGTGCAGCGGGCCGCACAGAGTTTGAGGTGCAACAACTGATCCAGAGTAACACACATCAAGGTGACAAAGTGATCTATACTGATGGATTAGTGGTGAGAAACAGGGGGAGTGGTTTCAGTACGAAGGCTAATGGGCGATTCTTTAAAAGGGAGTATGGCTTATGAGGCTACGACCTCCAGCATGAGAATGGAGGTGGAAGCAGTCGCAGCGCCATTCCGGTGGTTAGAGGAGATACCGCAACACACATTGTCTTCATCACGGACTCGAGGAGTATGCTTAGTAAAGTGGAAAAAGGAATGTTTCATGTGGAATGCTCAACTCGCTTCAGAGGTCACAGATTGTAAGAACTGTATGGATTTTTTGCCCTGGCCATGCGAGAGTGCGGAAAGCACAGGCTGATAGGCTGACAGGGAATGCATCTCTTGGTGTTCGATTAACTATGGACAAGGGAGATGTGATCGTGCGCCTGTGGGTCCAGGTAGAGAAGGTGGAGGAACATATTGAGAACGCGTATGTGGAAAGGATGAGATTGTGGGGGATTGGCAGGAGTTCTGGCAGAATCTCAAAAGTGGGAAGGAAGATCAGGAGAACTTTCAATTAGATAGCGGTGGGAACGATTAATAGTGTGAATCTTCGCTGGCTGTTGAACGAGGGGATGGAGCGCGTATGGGAATGTCTTGAGTGCAGTGATGCCGGTTCTTAGCTTAACTCAATTCAACTCAACTTGTTTGCTGATGAAGGCTTGTCGCCGCAGCACCCTGTGTTTTTCGTAATTGTGTTCTGTAAAGATGCATTACTTTGTGTTATTTGATATTGTTGACAATTCCACGGCTTTACTGCAGTTCCACTAATTTTATTACCTGTTATTTGTGGAAACTGAGCCCCTGTCTGCCAATCGATCAGAGACAGTTCATTTGTGTCGTGACAGTTCCCCCTCCATCTTCCCCCACCCCGGTTTCCATTCTCGACAAGTCCCAGGTCTGACGCTGACAGCAGGAGGCGGGAAGGGCAATTGTGTGACACAATGAGTGTTTTGTTTCACATGTCTCCGCTGTCTGCCCGCTGAAATACGAGTGACAGGTATTCAGTGAACACATCAATTGTCAATGAACAAATGGCGTGATGTCGGGTGTCAAAGAATGAATGGCTGCGGCTGCGAACAAAACACAATAACGAACGGCTGTAAGCTGGCATACGCGGACCAGTGTAAAGAGGAGGACAGAATCCACGTGAGAAACGTAACCTGCGTGAGAATCGGTAGCGGTTCTCGCAGCGTTGGTAACTTAGGGGTATGTGAGCCGGTCGCTCAGAAACCAATGGCAAACTACTGAGCGTAATCTTGCCAAGAAATCAACAATCAGCTGAAAGATGCTGATGTTGACAACGATGTCCTGTAAAGGATATGCGAACAAAACAAAATAAAAATAAAATAAAAATTGCACGTCCTTTTCAGGGCTTAGTGATCAACGGCAATCGCATGTTGATTTTCTAGCCAGTTTGATCTAAATCTAATACGAGAACAAGATGACGCCCGAGAGGAAAATGGATTGACAACATCAAAGACAGTGTTAAATCATACGGAATGACACTTTCCTGTGCCACCCATCGGGCACTGGAAAGTCCACTATTCCCCCACCCCATCCCTACGACGCTTGAAGGCAAAATTGGAAGAGGATGATGATGATGATGATGATGATGATGATGATGATGATGATGATGATGATGATGATGATCGACGATGATCAAACAACAAAAAATACACGAATCATCATCATCAAATGTCATGTCAGCTAGCTTAGGCGTTCACGTCTGTCCACAGATCTCGGTATTCGGTGTTCTGGATCAACTCTGCTGATGACATTTCTCTAGGCCACCGTCTCAATCCATCCAGCATCATTTCTCTTGGTCTGCCTCTGCCTCTCTTCCCCTCGATCTTTCCAGTTGTCACGATGTTCTCCAATGCCCCTCTTCTCTTCTCATCACATGACAAAGAAAGTTGTTTGTCTCCTTATTGCTCTATATAATGTTCTAGTTCCATTAGTTTCTTTCAGGCAAGTCGTTGTTAGTTACGCTGGCAGTCCAAGGAATTCGCAGTCCAGGGTAAAGGGATGCATAATATAATTCTTCTTCTTATAATCCATGCCATGAAGTGTTGCTGATCATGTCAGTCCTCAGACTTCTGTCCCTTGTCCTGCCAATAATTGATGATACCAATGTTCCTCCATGCTATGCAGTCAAACATTGCTGAGCATCGCCTCACTTGGCTTTCCCCAGCCCCCCCCCCCCCCCCAACTTTCCCGTTTTGACAACATAGGCCTACTCCAGCTTTTCTTGACCTGCCACAGAAAGTCGACTGTCTTCTTCTGATACGAGTGACCAGTTCTCTTCACTAACACAATATTGGTGTAAATTTAATTGAATTCATACATAACAATAAATAAACAAGGGGGCTTCAACTGAAAACCGTAAACGTCTGTTGTTGTTGTTGTTGTTTTTAAATATATTCTGAATATATAAAGAACAAATGTATTCTCTTTTAAATGTAGTCACCACTGCTTTAAATGCAAGTCCTCCAGCACAGATAAGTGTTTGGATTCCTGTACAAAATAATTCTCTTGGTCACTGTGTGTCTGACACGGTCGTGAACAATCTGTCACAGAAGTCACGCCATTTTGAAACTTCCTACTCCACTCATACACTTGCTGGACTGATTGGCATGCATGACCATACGGGACCTTCATTAGTCGATACATTTCTATAGGTTTTACCTCTTCACTGATTAAAAACAGATAAATAAACGCTGCTTCTCGATGGTGCAAGTCAAAAATGGGGCTACCATCATTAAACTGTTCGTTTGCACCATTTCACTGCTACCGTCTTCATATCCTTAATAACAACAATATTGACATGTTACAAGACAATGGCATGGTTATTCGTAATTAAATCACACTTTTATTGTTTTAATTTGAAGTATTTATGAACCAACAGTCGCCGACCAGCCACCGCAAACCTCCGCCATTCCTAATTTTACAAACAACCTCATCTGCAAGAGCCCGTGAACTTATCGAAAAGAACTTTCCAGAAATCCATTTATATCGTCCTTATCTGGAGAATTTATCTGCAACACTGAATCCATAACATCCAAACGAAATTAATTTTTCCCGCCAACTTACAGCCCAGTGGAATCGGATGGGATGTTTTTGTCTACACGGACCGGAATGTAATAAATGTTATTGTTCACATTGTTGTAAGCTGATGGCGTTGTTGCTCAGATCTTTGTGATTGTATTTGTTCATTGTATTCCTTAAAGCTTGGGTGATATCTTGCGGTTTTTATTACTACAAATTAATCGATCAAGCGCCGCCTTCACATTTGTGGAGTACTACATGGTCGTCTTTTTATTGTAGTCCCTATATCCTTGCATGCATCAGTTGATAAATTAATTGTTTTATTCGCTCGCTTTGAATTCGGGCGTAGTCGACATTTGACTGGTTTCTGCGTGTAGGCCAGCTTTCCATATTACTAGTGTCCCTCGGCATCAGACGAACCAATTACGACTGCTGAGGTAGTTATTCAATGATTGTAATTTATTTGGAATCGTCTTAATACCCGTACTTTACAGCTGAGTAACCTCTTCCCCCACACTCTACCATTGGTCTGTAAGGTAGCTGAATGGAAATCGACGTGACTGAAAGGTTTAACGGGTTTAAACTTTCTCTCGTAACCATACACCGGTCAGTTGGACGTGATATTAACTTCTCGTTCTTGAACTGGGGACGTAAATTACAAGTACCTCAGGAGTCAGACTGGGTTCGCCTGATGGCGAGGGACACTGGTAATAGGGAAAACTTATCCACACGCAGACCAGTGTACTCCCCAGTATTAGCAACTACTAGTAACAGTAGGGCGTGTGTGGAATACGCTGGGGTTTAAAGCAAGCGAACTAAAAACAAACCCACCACCAGCCACCCCTCCCCCCCCACAAAAAAGTTTAGTTAAATCGGCGTGTTTGTATGTTTGTGTGTGTGTGTGTGTGTGTGTGTGTGCTAGCAAAGACTTCCTGGTGTTACAGAATGTCTGTAATAAATCAAACAACAGCAGTTTTTCTTAGTTGAATCCTTCTCATGGAGACTCCCGGGGTCGCCGCTGGAGCTATGGAGTTCGTACTGTATGCAACGCGTCCGGCAGGCAGCACTGCGGAAAGATACTGAAACATATGGGATAAACACCGGTGCAAAGAAATGGAGCTTCTGAAATGTTAACCCCTTTTAAACCACTAGAAAATCGAGCTTCTGAAATGTTAACCCCTTTTAAACCACTAGAAAATCGAGCTTCTGAAATGTTAACCCCTTTTAAACCACTAGAAAATCGAGCTTCTGAAATGTTAACCCCTTTTAAACCACTAGAAAATCGAGCTTCTGAAATGTTAACCCCTTTTAAACCACTAGAAAATCGAGCTTCTGAAATGTTAACCCCTTTTAAACCACTAGAAAATCGAGCTTCTGAAATGTTAACCCCTTTTAAACCACTAGAAAATCGAGCTTCTGAAATGTTAACCCCTTTTAAACCACTAGAAAATCGAGCTTCTGAAATGTTAACCCCTTTTAAACCACTAGAAAATTGAGCTTCTGAAATGTTAACCCCTTTTAAACCACTAGAAAGTAAAGTAAGCAGGTCTCTGTGGCTAAGGTCTTGCGGACGTGATTCGTGAGGCCGCATACCTGCGTTCGAAACACTGCTGCAACCGATTTGGCAGCAGGCCGTTTCGTGTTTGGTTTTAACGTGTTGGTATGGGAGCCGGTCGTTCAGAAAGATTCATTTTACTGAACGTAAACTTGCCAACACAACAACAACAGCAATAACATGCTGGTGTTGACAGCCATGTTCTGTAAACAACTCATATTTTGGCACTTTGTGATTTCTTGGCAAGATTACTTTCAGCAGTTTGCCATGGCTTTCTGAGCGACTAGCACTCTTACCATTTGTATGAAAATCAGCGCAAGGTCGTCTGCTTCCAAAAATCGCCAGCAGTTGTGTTTCGAGCGCGGGATGCGGGATTATGAACTGCCCCTGTAACCCCTGGGTCTTGTGGTGTGTCAAATACGGTATATGGTGAAATCCCCGTAGTTTAATACACCAATCGGCACTAGACGGGTGATCCACTCCTCACTACACTCCCAGCCATACCTCCCACGACATCTAGACGGGTGATCCACTCCTCACTACACTCCCAGCCATAGTTCTCACGACATATAGACGGGTTATCTACTCCTCAATACACTCCCAGTCATACCTCCCACGACATCTAGACAGGTTATCTACTCCTCACTACACTCCCAGTCATACCTCCCACGACATCTAGAGAGTGATCCACTCCTCACTACACTCCCAACCATACCTCCCACGACATCTAGACGGGTTATCTACTCCTCACTACACTCCCAGTCATACTTCCCACGACATCTAGACGGGTTATCTACTCCTCACTACACTCCCAGTCATACTTCCCACGACATCTAGACGGGTTATCCACTCCTCACTACACTCCCAGCCATCCTCCCACGAAATCTAGAGAGTGATCCACTCCTCACTACACTCCCAGCCATACCTCCCACGACATCGGAACAAGAACACAGACTTCCGCCAGTCCGGGAGGATAACAGCGCTCTATGTTTTCAACTACCAGTGCGCCGACAGTGGGTGACGGGGTTCAACACTTCACCAATCAGTTAAACCTCAAAGTTGACTTCTCGTTCAGAAAGCAATGACAAACTACTGAAATACAATTGCCTAGAAAATAATCAATTTTTGTTTGCGGATGATCGCAATATCTTGAAAAAGACTAGCAACATTGGCAGAGGCAAGGAGTGGGTCGAGAAGTGGGCCAAGAATGGGTCAGGGAGTGGGTCAAGGAGTGGGACAAGAGTGGTTTGGGGAGTGAGTAAAGTAGTGGGCTACGTAGTGGGTCAATGAGTTATTCGGGGAGTGGGTCAAAGAATGGGACACGAAGTGGGTTGCGGAGTGGATCAAGGAGTGGACCACGTAGTGGGTCAAGGAGTGGGTCGTGGAGTGGAACAAGGAGTGGGTCGCGGAGTGGAACATGGAGTGGGTCGGGGAGTGGGTAAAAGAGTGGGTTAAGGACTAGGTCAAATAGTGAGTCGGAGTGCCGAATAGATATTCAGACTTGTGTGGTGTTGTAATCACGTTGGGCCGTGAGTGTAGGCAGTGGCCAACTACCCAAGCTGAAATTCGCCAGTTAATCCATGACTACTCTCGTCCAGCCGGCTCCGTGGCGGAGGCGTTATGGACCCAGTTCGTAATCCCGCATACAGCGTTCGAAACACACAGATTCGACAGCAGACCGCCTTGCGTTATGTTTTTTATTTAATAAAACGGTATTGGTGCCGATCGTTCAGAAAGCATGGCAAACTACTGAACGTAAACTTGCCAAGATATCACAGTAAAAAAGGTATGGGATTGACTGCGACGTCCTGAAAAGATATGCAACTATTTAACTCTCTTTAAGGGGCCTAACTTTAGGAGGCCTGGTGTTCCTTGCCAGTGAGAAGTCCTGATCGTTCGGTTCCACATCGATTGACGGACGTCAGTCGCGGCGATTGGGCAATCTTGAGCATAGCCTACAATGGGTGACGTTGTCGTGTTCAGTTATGATAATTTGGCTGTGTCCAGTGTGTGCCGCGTGGTAACACTCCCGCTTCACACGCGTGATCCGGGGCTTGTTTCCGGATCCGGTCAGGTATATTCACTACTGACGAGCTCAAAGGAGAGTGAAACTCGAGTATAGTGCTTCCATATTGACGTGGATAGGCCTTGGATTCATACCAGAATGCGATCAGCGTTACCGGTGGTGGGTTGTGCTCAATATTTATATTTAACTCTCGTCCTGGCGATGTGATGATTATACATACTGATGGCTCTGTCTTAAGAGGCCAAAAATTGCTATGGGATTCATAGCAAAAGTAAATGGCCAATGTTTTACAAAGGAGAACTTGTCGTATGACACCACAATCTCAAGTCTGAGATTGGAGGTGGAAGCGATTATTGCAGATTTTCACTGGTTGGAGAACAAACTGTATACGCATGTAGTGATTGTGACTGATTCTCAAAGCAGGTTGACAAGGGTGAAGCCTGGCCTGCTTCATGTTGAATGGTATGCATCGATTCCGAGGGCGCGGGATGTGAGCATTCGTTGGATCTTTCCTTCAGCACACTCTGGCGTGGTTGGAAATGAACAGGCAGACATATTGGCTAGTTCCACATCACTAAGGGGCGATTTGATGCATGATAAGGCAGATGTTGTGAAAGCCCGGTGGAGAGCGTGAATAAAGCAGAGGAACAGATAGACTATCATGGTCTAGAGAGAGTGCGGCAGCAAATGGTGGTCAGAGGGTCTGGTAGACAGTCGTCACTCAGAGGTAAAGCCAGACGGACCTATAACCAGATTGCAAAGAGCACAATTAGTATTGGGTCTCCTCGATGCTGTTGAAGATGAGGCATGAGCCTGTATAGGAATACCAGAGTGCAATGATGTCGGTTCTTAACTCAACTCAACTCAAAATTTT